>JACEFZ010010208.1:7500-60000 GCA_014155875.1 Cepaea nemoralis | reverse complement strand
TATGTGATTATCATACACAGTTGTAAGGTGTATTGATTTTATAACAGAGTTAGGAGGCTTCGAAAGATATGTGAGAAAGCCTGTTCTAGACTCAAACGGGATTAGGTACATTAACCAGGTGTGTAAAGTAAGATGATTGATTCATCGGTGCATTGCTGAACACTTGACACTAGCCACAGAACCAGGCAAAGGCCTGTCGGTTTGTTTCCTTTGACACTAGCGAACCCTGGCAACAACAACAACAACAAAAGATACAAAAGTAGTAGCCCTAAGTGTAGATTTCTGCATTGTCTCGAATCATTGTCTAGTATGCTGTTAAGTAAGAGGACAACTAGGACAGGACAGTTTATTCAAGAACTGACAAATCAGATTACTCTATTAAGTCAATGCCCTCTAGCTTAAGTGGAAAATAGGGTAGTGCATTTCCAGATTTCATAAGGATAATTCGGCTGATCACAAACCTCAGAGTAGAAACACTTCATTACAATTACGCCCATTAAGTTTAACATATCAAATTATAGACAGTAACCTGAAAACTTGCAAGTGTTTGTGTTAAGCCATAAGGACTTTCATAAGCTTACTGTCATTTACTGCCTAAATAGTACCCTGCGGTGCATGGCAGGGGGTTTTTAAGCCTGAGGAATTAAGATCGCCTGGCATTCGCCGCGAACTATGCAGGTTAAGGTTTTCATTTTACCCCCGAAAGAAAAGATCCACATCTTACCGAGGATTCGAACCCCGTTCTCCCGAAGGAGAATCCGGCATTCTAGCCACATGGCCAGCTTTTCCTCTTCATAAGCTACCGATACTTGATATCATATTTTATTCAACGTAGTTTTATTTAACTTAGGTTTGCCGTGTAATAAACACATTGTCTACTAGCCAATCATTCAATGATGTTTTCAATAATCATGTTAACATGGCGGTTTTGCATTTGCCAAGATGTGTTAACAACGTTAACTCTTTCATTTTAGGTATGCCCGCCATGTGCTCACAATAATATTTTGGTACATTTTCAGAGGGTACATTCTTCTTCTTCGATCTTCCTAACTCTCCCCCCCCCTCTCCTGCTACATTTCCTCCTCGCCCTCCTCCTCCTCCTTCACCTTTTCTTTTTCTTCTCTCCTACCGTAACTTCTCCTTCTATATACCCAAATGGAACATCCACCCTCAACGAACTCAAGCCAAGCACTGCTATCATGTGCTGTCTCCTGCAGCCAAGCACTACTATCATGTGCTGTCTCCTGCAGCCAAGCACTACTATCATGTGCTGTCTCCTGCTGCTCTTTCTGTGTCCTTCGCATATTATACATCCCTGTCTCCAATTATCTTCTTCCAGTTTGTTAAGGTCTTCCTGTTTTCTTTCTGCCATGATAGTTCCAATGGAGGGAACTTTAAATGATTGTGTTTGGCTGAGATATTTTTCACGTTTTTCTTCACAGGTTGTTTTTGACTTTTTGGATTGTGCAGCTAAAATTGTCTGCAGGATGAAGTAGCCAGAATCGCGCTTACTTTCGATAGACGCCTCTTTTAATGTGCACTGCAGGTTATAATGTTAATGTTCTGTGATTCACTTAAAGGCCTCGATAGACACAGGAGTAATAATTGTCAGAAAGTTTAGAAAACTGTAACGTGAAATAATGATTATTTTGGCCAAGACCAATGTGCTGTTATTTCCTCGAGAGGAGATTGGAATCAACATGCACATCTTCAACCTGATTATCTGTTGGGATTAGTTACTGACTTTTTGTCTACACTCCTCTCTTCCGTCTTATCCTCCATATATCCCTTTCTTTCACTCTCTCTCTAGTTTTCCCTCAACACATACTCCGACAACAGTTCTTTTTAACATTAAATAAAAGATTTATTTATAAAACTATGTCTTGTGTATGGATGGGTATTGTCTGTGTAGTTGCTAGTGTTCTTCTGGTGTGGCTGCTAGATAAGATGTAGATAGATAGTCTTCGTGTCTTTCTCTCGTCTCTTCTCGTCGGCTAAAGTACAGGACGATATATAGACACCACAGAACGATCTCACCCTGACGGCTCCGTCTGCTTGAGTCTGTAGATAAATCCGTTCTTTGTAATGAAAATGTTCACCACTGTATCAATGTACTTAACTCGCTCACTATTTGCTGTCCGCTTAAAATGAATGTTCGTTGTTTTCGTATAGCGTTCTTTAATCCATTCTGGAACAACACATCGAGATTCTAGAATGTTCTATTAGTGTTCTGTAAAAGTTCTACACTCGATATTTTGTAATTGATATATGCCCTTGGTACGCACTTTGCTACTCTATGAGATTGAGTCATTTGAGCTTTTCCATTAGCTCATCTGATCTTTATTATTCTTTCTCTGTCGTCCTTAATTCTTCCGGTGAGACTTCTATTCTTTCTTTTCTCCTGCACAAGTGTCGTGCTTTATTATTTTAAAGGGCTTTCTTGTGGGTTATCAACACTGAGTGATCTGGACCACAGCCATCTGTATTCTCTTATTTGATACGTCTCGCACTGGTATGGAAACCTGGTTGAGATACATTTAATAGTGAGATTTTGTGTCTGCTTCCTCTTCTCCCCTATGTGAGTGGTCTTTTCCTCCAGCCGAAATGAAAAGGCTTCCGAAAAAACCCACTCTGACATAGGATAAAGATTCACCCAACATCTATACTATTCCTACTAATAGCAAACAATGTTAAATGCACTTCACTAATATCTATATTCCTATTCTAAAACTATACTCTAATATACCTTATTTAGGCATCTATGTTCCTTTATAGAATTAATGTAAATCCACGAATCGAAATTTATCCGCATCCAAGCACTTTATCCCATTATAAGGGAGGATATTTCTTTTCATTACAGGACACATAATTCTATCTTCTCGTCCAGTTGGGAATACACACACTAAACTGACAAAGAAAGAGGCTACTCCTTATAGGTCAGTCCTATGTCGCATAATCCTTGACATTGCTGGACAAAGCAAATTCAGACTTCATTATCCCTTGTCAGTGGAAAATTTCTGATCTCGAACTTTTCCGTTGTTTAATACAACCAAACCGCATTCTGCTGTCCAGTCTTAGTCGCAAACCTACCTCCAGAACGCAATAGGCTGGTCCATGATACTGTCTGTCTTTGTAGCAAACTAATTTTTCCACTCGCCAGTTTACCTGTGTTGTAGTCGACTCTCCCGACTTGACCTATATACATATGCGCTGGTCAATCCGTTGTGTTTTATCCTTCTGTTTCATTAACCCTTCTACTCCCTGGGTATTCGCTGCATACAGTCGTCGATCTGGGAATCACTAACATTCAGCATTTCACGACATAGGCCCCCTCTTAAGAGATTAGACCGCGGCGAATCTTTCTCACTGTAGGTTTGATTCCCATGATCCACAACCCTAGGCTTCTTCCTCTGGATCTGGATGTCTGGATAAGAAATCTGCTCCTACATTCTCTTTTCCCGGGATGTATTCCACTGTGAAGTGGTATGGTTGCAGCAACAATGTCCATCACATCCACCGTGCGTTGAGCTTCTGCGAAGTAGCTATTAACACCACGTGTTGATGATATGATTGGGTCCTCACATGGCTCATCTCATTATCCAGTAGGCGCTCTAATTGACACCCTACTATACTACTAACGACTGAAACTAGTGTTGGCTCCTCGCTCCTGTACGTCTGGTCGACCTACTTTCGACTTGCGTCAGCGACGGCTCACAATACAGACGGATTGTCCCATCCTGATTGTAACACTGCTTCCATGTCCTCTTGGTTTCCCCCGGCTTTTCCTCTGGGGATGTTCCGCCTCGTCCTCGTCGGACCGAGTCGTCTTTCCCAAACCTCCTGGGCTTTTGCTTCCAGGACCATCTTGGGCGATATTGTATCTGGTCAGCCAATATTCGGTTGGAGTCCTGGTAATTCTCGCTTTTCCCGACGTTACCCACCCCTTCTGAACTTGGTTACCGGTGAAACTTTCACTCTTGTCCTTTCCCTGACTTGTGATTTCCCTCCTCCTGTCGTTGGGTAAATCTGACCTATCACGTACTGTCCCATAGGCCCTCCTATGTTGTACTGGCGATCTCTGATCTTCGTCTGGACTGGTAACTTTTGTCCCAATGGCTGCCATCACCATAAAGTGCGAAGCTTTGCTCCCGGATCTCTCCTCATATTTCCGAATGAGATGTCTAGGGAGATTTTCTTTTCTTCCCCGATCCGTATTTTGTAGATGTTCTTGGACACCACCTTTTCCACAGGATAAGGTCCTTTCCATCCTACTTGGAGTATATTGGTCTCTGCTGGACTCCACACTTCCACTTTGTCTTCCACTTTAAGAGCTAGTTTCCTCTTAATTCGCTTGTTGGGTGGTGCTCTCTGGCACTCCGAACAAGACTTCACCCACCGGCGTACATCTCCGGTCATTCCTGGCCAGCAATAATGGCCGGATATTTGCTGCAAGGTCTCTCTGACACCCATATGTCGATTCTCGCCTATGATGTGTCCACTCTGAAGAATATGAGGACGGTAGGTCTCTGGAACCACCCACTGCTCATGCAGGTTATCTCCCCTCCCAGCTCTCCGATAGAGTAGTTGATTCTTCAGAAAGTACTGTCCCCGTTCTGGTGGCTCAGCACTTCTTTGCAGCTTCCTGTAGCAAGGATGCAACGTAGTATCCTTCCTCTGGGCAGTATGCAATTCTCCTATCTCCGAGTTGTCGCATAGTGTCTCTGCCTCTTTTTCCTTCCCTTGAGATCCACTGACTACTGTTCCCTTGTGGGCTGGCTGTTTGGGCATCCCCAAAAAGACATATTTCGTGCCAATGATCATTGGAAATAAGGAGTCAGATAATACAGCAGCTGGAATAATGCCCGTGACGTACCTGGATTTAATCTCCACCTTGGCGATTGGCAGCGTCATGGTAACAGCACTCCTCATTGCCGTTGTATTTCTATGGTCTCCCCTGTAAATTGGTCTGGGCTTACCAAGCTGGCGTCCACCACCGCTTCCCCATCCAAACCTGTATCATAGAGACAAGCAACCTGCTGGCCATTGACTTCAATAAGTTCAACCACAGGTGGTCTCTCTTGGTCCTGAGTGTCTTTCATCTCCTTGACCGGTTCCTTGCCTTCCTCTTTGATTCCTCGAGGTTGGTTATGCAATTGGCGTGTTTGGCCTTGCATCTGCAGTCCACAGTATTATGTGTTGTCGACTGGCAGTGAGTGCACCCTGTTCCCTTCCTAGGTTTCCCTGTGTCCTTTTTGTTCCTTTCTCCTTCGCCGACCTCAGCCTTGTCTGTGATCACCGATGTAGGAATCACTTTGCATGCTGCGAAGTAAGAACTTTTAGGTTTTGATCTGCAGTCTTTGGTGTTGTGGGAGGCCGCCCTACAAAATGAACACCACCTTTCAGACCATTGTCGTTTCGCTTGAGAATTCGAGGTGCTCTGGTTTCCTACCTTCACCTTCTCTGAACTCTCCTCTGTGTGCTTTATATAAGGTTCCCCTTTTTCTCCTTCCCAGTTTTTATGTTTCTTTTTCTCTGGTTTCTCCTGACCTTTGGTTGTGTACTTAGTTCCTCAGTTTCACCATGTACTTCCACGAATCGTTCCGCCAGCTTATTCACAACATCAATCCGTTCCGCCCCTTGTTCTCCTAAGAAGGTTCTGAGAGGTTTCGACATTTGCTTTCGCATTTGGTCTACCACCATCATCTCTTCGAGACTCTCATAATCCCTCGTGAATTCTGCCAAGTCCATCCATTTCTGTAGATAGGATTTCAGCCTCAGACTGTAGGCGGCGAATAGTTCTCCCGGCTCTCGTCTAGACGATCTAAACTTTTTCCGATATGTTTGTGCGGTGACTTCATAATGTTTCATCAAAGCTGCTTTCAATTCCTCGTACTGATTTTCCTGTCCTGGTGGTAGTCGTGTGTAGACCTCGTACCCTGAACCACGTAACGCCTGGGATACTTTAAGAGCCCATCTGGATCTTTCCAGTCCCATAGCGATTGCCATAGCCTCGAACCGATCCAAAAACTGGAATATCTTTTCTTTACTTTCATCGTAGACTGCTAAAGGAAACTTCATGGCATGGTAACCCTGTCCAGTCATGTGGGTTGCCCCAGGTGAAGATGAACTTCCTTCTGCTGCATCTATTTCACCCTTAGTTTGTGTCTTGAGTTCTAACTCTTTCAAGCGGTATTCATGTTCCATTTCTTGTCTCCTGGCAGTCTGTTCCATTTCCAGTTTCTTGGTCTCCTGTTCCAATTCCAGTCGCTTGGTCTCCTGTTCCAGTTCCAGTCGCTTGGTCTCCTGTTCTAGGTTTCTTGGCCTCTTGTTCCATTTCCATTCGTTTGGTCTCCACCTCTATTTTTCTCACTTCCAACTCGGCTTTCCGGTCCTTCTCTTTCCCCTTTACGAATCTCTCTCTCTCTCTTTCTTGTATGTAATCAGTTAGCTCGGTACCAGCTAACCCAATTTCCTCCCCGTTGGCTCTCAGTTCTGCTGTAGTTACTTTAGGAGTTGCCATAGTTACAGCAGATAAGTCAGCAAGTTGAGTAAGATCCCTCAAGGCAGAAAAGAAGTACTCACTATACAATTATATTCCACCTAGAACCTATACCATTTATCTATGTCTATCTAATATTATAAATCTACACCACCACACAGTACATCACAACCACTCTCTCATCCACAAGAGGAGATATAGGATAAAGACTTATGTAGACGTGTGACCGTGTGACTAAGTATGTAATGTCTTACCACCTATCCACATTCACTCTGTCTGGAACTTTCTCACTGCAAAGTCACCAGCATTAATGAAATGTTTCTACCATATATGTAATGGCACCATATATCCAATGGACGTCCTTCCATTAAAAGTCATCAATATATACTTATATTCCTTCCAATCAGTATGTCCCAACATGTAGGTACTCCGCTATGCCTGTGCCAATATGCCGGTACCTCTCTCTATGCATATGCCTCTTTATGCTTTTAGGTCATATGAGTATTATATATGTACGTGCTCGCTGCTCCACCATTTTATGTGCTGTTATTTCCTCGAGAGGAGATTGGAATCAACATGCACATCTTCAACCTGATTATCTGTTGGGATTAGTTACTGACTTTTTGTCTACACTCCTCTCTTCCGTCTTATCCTCCATATATCCCTTTCTTTCACTCTCTCTCTAGTTTTCCCTCAACACATACTCCGACAACAGTTCTTTTTAACATTAAATAAAAGATTTATTTATAAAACTATGTCTTGTGTATGGATGGTATTGTCTGTGTAGTTGCTAGTGTTCTTCTGGTGTGGCTGCTAGATAAGATGTAGATAGATAGTCTTCGTGTCTTTCTCTCGTCTCTTCTCTCGGCTAAAGTACAGGACGATATATAGACACCACAGAACGATCTCACCCTGACGGCTCCGTCTGCTTGAGTCTGTAGATAAATCCGTTCTTTGTAATGAAAATGTTCACCACTGTATCAATGTACTTAACTCGCTCACTATTTGCTGTCCGCTTAAAATGAATGTTCGTTGTTTTCGTATAGCGTTCTTTAATCCATTCTGGAACAACACATCGAGATTCTAGAATGTTCTATTAGTGTTCTGTAAAAGTTCTACACTCGATATTTTGTAATTGATATATGCCCTTGGTACGCACTTTGCTACTCTATGAGATTGAGTCATTTGAGCTTTTCCATTAGCTCATCTGATCTTTATTATTCTTTCTCTGTCGTCCTTAATTCTTCCGGTGAGACTTCTATTCTTTCTTTTCTCCTGCACAAGTGTCGTGCTTTATTATTTTAAGGGCTTTCTTGTGGGTTATCAACACTGAGTGATCTGGACCACAGCCATCTGTATTCTCTTATTTGATACGTCTCGCACTGGTATGGAAACCTGGTTGAGATACATTTAATAGTGAGATTTGTGTCTGCTTCCTCTTCTCCCCTATGTGAGTGTCTTTTCCTCCAGCCGAAATGAAAAGGCTTCCGAAAAAAACCCACTCTGACATAGGATAAAAGATTCACCCAACATCTATACTATTCCTACTAATAGCAAACAATGTTAAATGCACTTCACTAATATCTATATTCCTATTCTAAAACTATACTCTAATATACCTTATTTAGGCATCTATGTTCCTTTATAGAATTAATGTAAATCCACGAATCGAAATTTATCCGCATCCAAGCACTTTATCCCATTATAAGGGAGGATATTTCTTTTCATTACAGGACACATAATTCTTTCTTCTCGTCCAGTTGGGAATACACACACTAAACTGACAAAGAAAGAGGCTACTCTTTATAGGTCAGTCTATGTCGCATAATCCTTGACATTGCTGGACAAAGCAAATTCAGACTTCATTATCCCTTGTCAGTGGAAAATTTCTGATCTCGAACTTTTCCGTTGTTTAATACAACCAAACCGCATTCTGCTGTCCAGTCTTAGTCGCAAACCTACCTCCAGAACGCAATAGGCTGGTCCATGATACTGTCTGTCTTTGTAGCAAACTAATTTTTCCACTCGCCAGTTTACCTGTGTTGTAGTCGACTCTCCCGACTTGACCTATATACATATGCGCTGGTCAATCCGTTGTGTTTTATCCTTCTGTTTCATTAACCCTTCTACTCCCTGGGTATTCGCTGCATACAGTCGTCGATCTGGGAATCACTAACATTCAGCATTTCACGACAACCAAGATACACCATATTTTAGCCCATTATCAAGCCAAGAACGTTGATTGTCCGTTAAAACGTTAACGGTCACTTTTATTTGCCTTAAGACTTTGGCCAAATGGTGCTAGACCCATTTTTCTATTGACCAATCGGCACACTGTGGGTGATTTTGTCAGTATCACATGACCACCTTTAGTTCTCAAGATATTTCTGGTACCCGTTTCAGGCTGAGTAGAGCTAGGAAATAAATTGAGCCTCGATACGGATTCGTGCTCATGGCCAGCAGGCGAGCGTCTAACCACTGGGCTATTACAGCTTCATTGACCATACGACGAACTCTTAAATATGCCTTGAGAATGAATAACTAAACAGCGATTTCAAATCAACCGAATCAACATGTATACTGAACTGTCACGGCCGGCCATGTGGCGCAGGAGTTACGAACGCAGTTCCTAATCCGAATAACGCGTTTGAAACACAGCTGCGGGAGATTTGGAAGCAGGCCGACTTGCGCTAATTTTCATACATTAATATGCCTTTTGGTCGTTCAGAAACAAATGGCAAACTACTGAACGTAAACTTACCAAGAAATCACAAACATCCAAAAATAATGGGGTTGACTGCAACATCCCGAAAAGAATATGCAACTAACTTAACTGGTTTAGCAGCGTGAACTGCCATGCAATTTTAAAATAGGACTCTGATCTGGAAGAGAAGATGTTGTCAGAGTTTCAGTTGTAATAAACATCGATAAAAAGAAACAAATCGTAGAAAACATATATATTACACATAAAGACCAATGAAACACATTTTCTGAGTATTGATTTGTGAAACTGGAGTTTTTATGCTTGTTGGAGAATGCCATGTATCTTACAGAAAACTGTATTTCTCCCGTGCCGCCACATGATCAGCAAGGGGCATGGATAATGCCGTTTCTGGCTAGATCTGCGTTTAATGTGCCGGTAATTGTGTGCAATATATCCGCAGCTCAAGTTACGTGCACAATGTAACGATCAGACATTGTTGGCAAAATTGTGGCAAATGTGGGTGTAGTGGAGAAAGCGCAAGAAAATATCTACACACTGCCATTAATAAAGAACACATAAAAACAGGATTTACATATGAATCGATAAGAATGATTCCAAGCTGATGAACATGTGAATAGAAAGTATATTGATATTATCAGTAAGTTAGTTAGTTGCATATCCTTTGCATGACGTCGTAGTCAACTTCAGCATTTTTGGCTGTCCGTGATTTCTTGGCTAGTTTACGCTCAGTAGTTTGCCATTGCTTTCTGAACGAGTGTTTCTCATATCTTTGTGTGGGAAACCAATTCCAGACAGTCTGCTTCTAAATAATCCGCAGTTGTGTTTGTTATTATCAGTGAAATGAAAATAAATTCGCAAAAAGCAAAATGTTAATTTACTCGTAATTTAGCATACAACAACTAAATATTACTAACATAATTTTGTCGAAATATTTTTGCATGATGTGTAAGAGTAAATTAGTGAAAATGTATTCAGATATGTAGAAGATACGAAAGGAATCGCTATTATAGGAAGAAACACCAATGACATTAGATGTACAGATGATACACTATTGATTGCAGTTAATGAGCAGGATCTGCAACATTTAGTAGATGCGGTTGCTGCACACAGTGAACAACTAGGGTTAAAATTAAATTGTACGAAGACACAGATTATGGTCTTCACTAGGAAAAACGAAATTCCGCACGCAAAGTAATATACAAGTAAATTGGAATATTCTTAAACAAGTGAATCGGTACAATTATCTTGGAACAGTCATAACATCTGTTGGGAAATGTCTTGAATAGATTAGAACACAAATCGTCATGGCAAAGGTAGCCTTTTGCAAGATGGAAAACGTACTTAACAATAACAAGGTGTCATTTGCAACGAAAAAAAGAGTGTAGAGGTGCTAACAGGCTGAAAAACATCTGATGGGAGTGGAAATGTGGTGTCTGAGGAAAACACAAAGAATACCATGGACAGACAGAAAAACCAGAGACAAAGTCCTACAAGAAACAAATGAAAATCGTAAACTGATTAGAGAAATTAGACGTAGACAGTCAACATTTTTGGTCACATTGTGAGAAGAAATAAATTGGCAGAACTTGGTGACAACTGGCAAGACTGGGGGGGGGGGGGGGAAGAACAAGAAGAAGGCAGATAAGTTAATACCTGGATGGCTTGACAACGTCGCGTGGTCGTTTGCTTTGAATTTCTCAGTCTTAATTTAGTTTAGTTTAGTTTAGTCGACGGATCAACATCATGGAACATGGGTGTAAACCATAGGTGCTCCGTTCTACTCCTAACTCAAGCCTGAGTCCGGAGAATCTCAGCTCAGTGCACGAACTCCGTAGCACCGGCGAGGATCCGGAAATACTTTGGGTAGATTTTTAACTCGAAATTTTGCCCGGGCAGCGCCGTTAGGCTACTCTTTTTCGATATCCAACTGCCAAGGGATTTTTTACGTGCGCAACAATACACACAGGTGTCCGATCTCACTGCATTTTGTTACTAGAAGTCTACGTGAAAATATCGCGGCCCTCACCGGGGCTTGAACCCGGGACCTCCAGCACTCTAGGCAGACACCATACCTCGAGTCCACTCAGCCCCCCCCCCCACCCCCGCCCCCCGTCTTAATCCTTAAGTCTTAATACTCAGGTCAAGGGCACAGATCCATAGCATGTGTCAAACAATGTCAATTAAGAGTCTTCGGATAGCACTGTCTTTAAGTATCCTCCTTTCTCTGTGCAATATGGGTCCTGCGCTGGGCGTTGGAAAGCTTCACGCACTTCCACTTCTTCTTCTCCATCTCTTTGTTGGCTGCGTCTTGGCTTCTGGGTCTGCTCGGATGGCAGCATGGGCTTTCTTGCACAAGTTCCTTCAGCTTTGATAGTGTCACGCCTTCCTTGACGTACTGGGAGAACTGTCTCTTGTAGGCTTCCCCATCATTCTCCTGCAAGTAGGTCATGTATTTAACTCTTAAGTCCGATACATTGGCGTTCAGGCTGTCGGAGTTATGAACTGGACTTGCCTCTGTGGTGGTGAGATTGCTATAAAGATTGTCCTCCTGACCCGCTGCATAATACCATATAAACTGGGACTGTGTTGTGGAGTTCTCCACCTGCTTTCTATGCTTAGAAACAAGCAGCAGGTACTGAGAACTTCACATCTGTGGAGAACTTCACATCTGTGGAGAACTTCACATCTTTGGAGAACTTCACATCTGAGGAGAACTTCACATCTGTGGAGAACTTCACATCTGTGGAGAACTTCACATCTGAGGAGAACTTCACATCTGTGGAGAACTTCACATCTGAGGAGAACTTCACATCTGTGGAGAACTTCACATCTGCGGAGAACTTCACATCTGTGGAGAACTTCACATCTTTGAGAACTTCACATCTGTGGAGAACTTCACATCCGCGGAAAACTTCATATCTTTGAAGAACTTCACATCTGCGGAGAACTTCACATCTGCGGAGAACTTCACATCTGTGGAGAACTTCACATCTGCGAAGAGCAAAGCCAGATGTACCAGGTCAAGTTTCAACACCTCACATACTGACTGGCTGGGTTTTGGCCTGGATGGGTCTGGTTTCTGTTACGGGATTGAGGTAATCCATTGTCAAGAAGTCTTTTCATATATTCTGGCAGAGACATAGGAGGCCAGAGCGGAGTGGCATTTTGTTTTGATAAAACAACTGCAAAAGCTTTAATAGGATATAATCAAGTTAGTGATAGAATCCTCACTATCAGAATTAAAGGCCGTCCAAAAAACACAACTCTCGTACAGATATATGCACCTACTTCAACAGCAGAGGAGGACGAAATTGAAGATTTTTACAACACACTACAAGACACATTAAATAAGATTGGTCATAATGATATAGCAATAATAATTGGAGATTTTAATGCAAATGTAGGTACAGGAAGAGCTGAAAATGAGAGACACGCTGTAGAAAATTTAAGATTGGGAAATATAAATGATGCAGGTGACAAATTAATTGAATTTTTCACAGAAAATGAGGTAAATATAGCCAACACACTTTTTAAACAACACCCACGAAGACTCTACACATGAAAGTCCCTGGACAAAAAATCAGATATATTATATTTTAATACAAAGAAGATGGAGATCAGGCATACCATCTGCAAAAACACGACAAAGTGCAGACTGATACAGATCATCAGTTATTTGAAGCAGATCTAAAATTTAAACGCAAAAAGCTAACCCGAGGACTAAGGCCGCTTCGTTTTGATCTCACAAAAATACCAGATACATACAACGTAGAAGTGAGGAATCATTTAGGGGTCTTGATGTCTGTACAAAAGGAAACGACAACTGACGAACTGACAGTACAAGCTAGAGATATCTTGATAACTGCAGCCAAAGAATTAATTCCGACCAAGAAAAAGCAGCATAAGCTATGGATACATCAGACATGTTAGAATTAATAAAACAACGAAGGGAACCGAAACGGAAAGGAGGTGAATCCGATAACAGCAGGATGAAGTATAAATCTTTAACTCAAGAAATAGGAAATAACACAAGAAAGAACAACAATCAATATACACAAGATTGCTGTACCAGAATAGAGCAATATCGTAAGACTGGAACAGATTACTAAATGTTCAAAGAAATGAAGTTATTGACAAGAAATGTTCAACCTCAATTGAATGTTATCTGTGTCAAGATGGGAAATACCTTAACAGAATATAGATAACGTCTAGAAATATGGCAGGCGTACTGCAGTGGGATGTATGATATGAGTGACAGTTGGGATATGAAAGAGATACATGAGCCAATGACAGCAGAGACAAAACCTGAACCATCATTAGATGAAATTGCATGGGCAATAAAGAACCCGAAGAATGGTAAATCACCAGGATGTGGTGAGAACCAGCTGAACTAATTAAAGCAGGAGGAGAAGAAAGCATACAAATCTATCACGCATTATGTAAAAAGATATGGAAATAAGGTATATGGCCAAAAGATTGAATAAGAACTATCTTCATTCGAATACCAAAAAAGGCAACCTGAAATTATGCACCGACTATAGAACTGTTGCCCTGATCCGTCATGCAAGTAAAAGTCTACTAAAATTCATAATGGGAAGATTTCGTAAGAAAATGGCAGAAGAAATTAACGTGCTTCACGCTGGTCTTAGACAAGGAAGAGGAACAAGAGATCACATTTAAATGTAAACCTGTTCTCATGTTTTGTGAATTATTCAAAGGCATTTGACTGTGTACATCAAAAACTTGGGAAATCCATGGGCTTTCCATCACATGTAATAGAACTCATAAATATGCTCTATCTAGACCGACAGGAATCGGTTAGAATAGACGGCGAGATTTCAGATGGTTTAACATCAAGCAAGGAGTCCGTCAGGGAAGTGTGCTGTCCCCCTATTTGTTTAACCTGTAAGCCGAATATATAATGAGAAACGTAAGAGATGCTATAAACAGGAAGCTATATGATGTACCTAAATATCAGTAGTCATGAAATACCACTCGCAACAAGCAGCCCAGTCTACACTCTGCGACTTCAACAATATAAAACAATGACAACAAACAGTCCAGCCTAAACTATACGGCTCTAACAACATAAACAAGTCGCAACAAACATGCCAGCCTACATTCTGCGACTCCAACAATATAAATCAGTGGCAATAAACGGTCCAGTTTGCAATCCGCGACTCCAACAAAGACAAGTGGGCTTTTTACTCCACCCCCATATCTCAAAATCTCTTCAACTGACTATCCGGTGGACATGTATTTAACTCCCCCGTAATACACACATATAAATGCTTTTTCGTCCCATACCGGTTCAACATCTATGTAAAATATGTAACGACATGTCAAAAATAATCAAATGTGTGCCAATTTTGGTAAATTAATATTATGTGACCGGTCTCCCTGGGAAAGGATTTAAGGACGTTGTTCGTAATCCAGTATCCTCACGTACGAAACGCAGCTGCGCGAGATTCGGCAGCGGATGGCATCGCGTTGTTTACGTGTGAGCCGGTAGTTCAGAAAGCAATGGAAAACTACTGAACGTTAAATTTGCCAAGACATCAAAGCAGCTGATAAATGCTGGTGGTGATTGCAATGTCCTGTAAAGGATATGCGAAAAACAAAAATATTATGAGGATATCCGATCTCAGAATTCAGTTCTGCGGATCATACCCGTCTCTTAAACAGTGTCAGTGAATTGGAACAGTGATATTTATGTGATAGTGAAGCTTTTTTGACAATGAAGCAGTGTGATACCCGCATACGATAATAATAAAAGGACATGAATGTAATGAGTCTTAATTTTGATCCTGTAAATTGTGGGCCACATGTAGACGCCAGGAAAAAGCGCAACGAGGGTCCAAGGACAACTGGAATAAGGCGCTCAAACACGATGAAATGGTTTTCAAAGACTGACGCTAAGTCCGAACTTGACTTCGTTAGTAACCTTTTGTTTAATGTATGATAGGTCGGTCCTTTGTGGAATTAAAACGAGCTATTGTAGCTAATATTCCGGAAATTTCCAGAATAAACGCCAAGGCCACCAGCGACTGCATATATAGGAGGGAAGATGCATTCTCTGTTATGATCATTTCATTACTCCATATAGACAACAATCACCTTCGGATTAATATATCCTGTGAGGGTAAAAGAATGGACAGCTGCTTTTGGCTGACTTAATCACAGGAGTATCATTCTGAGCAGGTGATGGACCGTAATATAACTTCTCCATGAAGTTGAAAGGGGTAAGGGTAATGGTGAAATCGAACTCTCTGTTCATCTGGCCTAGAGACTGCGAGAATTTCAAAACATCTGCGGAGTTGATACAGGCGGGCTGGGGAGTGGGCGGGTTGGAGACAATCCCATTGTAGATAGTTTCTGTACACATTATCACGGAGAATTTAACGCCTACACCAAGGATGGGAAGGGCAGATAACATTACCCCACTACCCCCAATTTCCAGAACATCACACCCGCTACCCCCCAATCATGTTTGCGAGGAAATCTGGCTATTACCACTGGGAGCGGCAAAAGCACTTCTTCTTCTTATTATAATATATGTTAATGAGGGAGCTTAACAAATGCTGACAGAAGTTGTATGTCGAGGTGCAGTCACCAGAGCTGAACTGACGGAAGAAGATGTTGGGCCACTTCGGCTGCTGTTGTGGTGTTGTGTTTTTAGTTTAAATTCATAATGGCTTTTGGTAAGTTGAAAATCATGAATAAAATTAGAACTAGCACATCTGAATATATAGTAGAGTTTCTTTAAGAACATGTAGAGTAATCTTAGGAGGAGAATAGGTGATTATTTCTTCGACTTAGGGAGATATTGACTGAACTTTATACTGGTTCTGTTCAGAACCAAAGAAGAGATGAATTACACTTTCTCTGGTCCTTCAGAGTTTCCATGTGTGGTTATATTTCCGAAGCTGTTCTATACCAATTCCAATTCCAATTTTCAAAACAAAAATTCCAAATTCGGCCTCATTCATCCTGCCTCTTCAGCTGTGGTTATTGTTGAGGTTCGTGGTTTTTGTGGGTTCATTCACCATAATTCTTGTCTTGTGAGTCCTATCTCGGACTGGTTATGTAGCGTTTGGGTTTGTGACGTCAGCAGGGGGATCGGTCGGCGGCTGTCCTTTGTGCATGTTTTCTCTTGTGGTTTTCTTTGTTGGTGCAGACTCCTGGCTCGCCTGGCTTGACTGGTTGCAGTCCTTAAAAGGACTTTTTATTTTGTATTTTTGCCTCCATTTCTGTAGAAGCTTTTCGATGTTATTTACCTCCTTGCGCTTTCTTCACTTTCGTGTTTAAGTTCTTGCTGTCTTTCGATTGCTTCCTCTGTGGTCAGCCATGGGATGATCTCTCCGTCCTCTATATAGTACTCGATGCCGGTATAATAGTCACAGTGTAATTCAGGGCATTCTGTCGGTTTTCCCTGGGTTTCTTCACTTTCTTTCCTTTTGCTTCCTGTCTCCTTATTTATTCCTCGTGCCTGAGTCCGTCTTGCCTTGCCCGTTTCTTTTCTGCTTCTATGCACTCCTCCACTTTCTCCAAGGTATGTTCATTTGTAAACCACTTCATGGCGTCGAAAGGTTCCTCATCTTGTCTTTCTTCGGCTGTCTGGCGGGATGTTGCTTTCCCCTTGGGTGTTTTGGGCGGCGTGGTCCGGCTGCTGGTTTCATCTTGCGGTTCTGGCTCCGTATTTAGTTGGGTTTCTTGTGGCTTCTCTGTTGTCTCTTGCATGGCTTCTGTTGGTTGGTTTGAGTTGATTTCATTTAAGCTTTAGCTGTTTTAGCTTTTAGCTCTCTGTCCGCTTTTAATGTGCGTAGCATTTCTTAGTTTTCGTGCTTCAACGCGGCCATCAGTTCCACTTCTTGCTTGATGTTGTGCTTTATCTCCTTTATTTCCGCCAGTAGATTCTCGTTGCCGCTGGTCACATTCGGCGTCAGCAGTGCCTTGACTTGTTTCTTTAACTCGTCGATCTGGCTTTGAAGTTGTGCTCTTTCATCTTGCGAGATGCTCGTGGTTGTCCCGCACCTCCGCATTGCTTCCTTATATGGTATCATGGTGTTGATGGCGTTCTTTAACACGTCTCTGTGTCTTTGGAGGTACGGACAGCCCAAGTATCTTGCTCCATGTTTGCCCAGACAGTTGGCGCACTTTCTTGTGTTGTTGGGTACTCGGAAGTCCGTGTCCAGCGTGGCGAGCGGACACTCATTGAAGGCGTGGTGATAGGCGTAGTACCGACATATGTCCGTTTTCTACAACATGCTGCCCTGCTGTGGTCGGCCTTCTGGTATCTGAAACATTTATTGACTCTTGGGATGAATCTCTCTGGTTGCTGCATTCTCTTGTTGATTGATACTGTGGTCGGCATCACGCTGCCCTCTGTCGTCACCACCGCCAAGGTTGTAGGAATCTTGGAGTAGGTGAGGAGCCGCTCCGTCTTCAAGAATCGGATGTCTAGATTTTCTTCTCGAAGTTGCTTCATGATTTCTTCGTCTGATAGCTCCACTTGGATACGCTTGACAACCCATTTTCTTGTCGGTGAGTCGGTGTTTCCGACTCTGGTGTCTTTCTCCTCTCTCTGCTTCTCTGTAGGTTTGCCTCTTGTATGTGGTGGGTTGTCGATCTTCTCCCTCGAGGTAGCTTCAGTAGTAGCTGTAGTTTCAGGTTCTTTGTTACAGCTCGCCGGCAGGTTTTCCACGTTGTTCTTCTTGTCGGCTCCCACGCTGCACATTTGGATACCACGTGTTTCTTTACGTTCTTTCACTGTGCCATTTCCCCCCGTATCAGGCTGCGTGACTTGTTCAGGTGACTTGTCTTGTTAGCGCTCGCAGTGCGAAATGGTTGTTCTATAATGCCACCTGTAGTTGTTATAGATAACACTTTCCTGGGAAATCTCTTATAATTACTTTGTCTGTATATTCCGAGGAGACTATGTTTCTTTACATGTATATTCAATTATGGGGAATTGATAGTGAATTTATTTATAAATGTATACATGAATAACTGGTTACCTACACATTTATACCGGACGGAGGAGCACTGCCAAGCCAGAGAAATGGTATCACCCTTGCTGATATCCACAAGATATTCTCGGCGCTAGAGCCCTGACATAAATCAAATCAAATCAAATCAACTTTATTAGGGTCACAAATTGGGCGCGCAGGCCCGTCTTACATTCGGCCCTTCCAATCACTCGTCTTTCATTCATCAAGAACATTATACATTTACATAGGAAGAAAAATAAACATTGTGAAATGAATGTTGTAAATATAAACAAGGCTTATTAACATGTTATGAGGCACATCTCCCACTTATCCATACATCACCCCACCCACACACACACCCCCACCTACCCACACACACGTACACCAGGGACACATACATACCTCACCAACCGACCCATCCCCCTCGCGCACATTCCCCACCCACACACACTACCCTCACCTGATCCCCAACAAAACACTCGCCACCCACAAACATTCCCCCACTAACCCACACATCCCACGCCCATCCACATCCAAACCCACACATCGTCTCCCCACCCACACCTCAAACCACCCATCCCACAGCCATATCTCCATCGACCACATAATCCCCTCCCCACGCACACAATCCCCCACCAACCCACACATCGCACATCCACTCACACATCCCCAAACCATACACACACATCCCCACCAACTGACATGTCCCTACCCCATCCCCCCCCCCCCCCACACATCTCCCTAACCACCCAATACATCCCCAAACCACTCACACACACCCCAACAACCCACACATATAACTTCCACCCACCCACACATGCCTTAACCCAATCCCCCACCCGCACATCACATACACCCCTACCACGCAATATTCCCAACCACGCACCACACATACACATATATCCATCACCAAAACATCTCCACTATACACACCACACACATATCCCCCCACCCAGATACCACACAATATTCCCACCCACACCCACACAGATACCTTATCCATCCACCCCACATACCACCACTCACACACCACAAAACACACACATACCTCACCCACACAATATCCCCAACCAACACCCCACACACCGTCTTCCCCACCCACACACGCATTCCCTACCCGTCCAACCAACACACACTCACTCACGCATACATCCTCCACTACGCACCCACACCCCCCACCCACCCCCCAACCAAACATCTCACGATCACAATACCCATACCACACACATCCTCCACCCACTCACACATCCCATCCAACTCCTCACCGACCTACACAACCCTAAGCCACTCATAACCCTCACCCACTCATTCCCCATCCATGTACACATTTCCCACCCACACACCCCCACATACTTCCCCCCAACCACCACACATCCCCTACTCACCTCCACATATACCCCACCATACACACATTCCCCGCCACCCATCACATACATCCCCCACACCACCCACACTATCCTCCACCCACACACATATCCCTCACCATACCACCACAAACATACCTCCACCCACACATCATGCACACATCCCGCACCAACACACCGCACACATATCTCACACCCACACACCATACACTTCTCCCCACCCGCCCTTGCATCCCCAATCCACCCAACACAATCCCCTACCCACACAACTCCGCCACCCACACATACTTCCTCAAACCATCCACACATCTCCATCCACATAAACACACATCCCCCGCATCCATCCCATACACGTATTCTCCACCCATATACACATCCCCCACACCCATTCCCACACCCCTACTTTCACTCCCACACATCCATCCACACATCCCACCAACACCCAGAAATATCACTACCCACCAAAATCACACACCCCAACCCATCCAAACGGATATCCCCACCCACACATCCCCCATCCACACATATCCCCACACTCACACACATCCTCCACACACACTCACACCTCCTCACATCTAGGCACATACAAAATGTCTCAAGTTAGCAGTGAAACTAGTATGAACAACCTCCCACACTTTACTCACACACACACACTGACAATTGTCATGAGCAGTCTCATAAAAATATTAAACATGGAGAAAAATGTGTACATAAAAAGTATGTGATGTAAATAGTGATGCTCCCACACACACACACACACACACACACACTCTCTCTCTCTCTCTCTCTCTCTCTCTCTCTCACGCTCACTCATTCACTCTCGCGCTCACTCATTCACTCTCACGCTCACTCATTCACTCTCACGCTCACTCATTCACTCTCGCGCTCACTCATTCACTCTCACGCTCACTCATTCACTCTCACGCTCACTCACTCACTCTCGCGCTCACTCATTTACTCTCACGCTCACTCATTCACTCTCGCGCTCACTCATTCACTCTCGCGCTCACTCATTCACTCTCACGCTCACTCATTCACTCTCGCGCTCACTCATTCACTCTCGCGCTCACTCATTCACTCTCGCGCTCACTCATTCACTCTAGCGCTCACTCATTCACTCTCACGCTCACTCATTCACTCTCGCGTTCACTCATTCACTATCGCGCTCACTCATTCACTCTCATGCTCACTCATTCACTCTCATTCACTCTCCCGCTCACTCATTCTGTCTCTCATTCACACTCACTGACTCTCTCACTCAAACTACAGTAATGAACATGAGTTTATATTATGCATGATAAAATCAAGTGGTATTTAACTGATAATATGACAGATGGGAATACACAAACATATGGATTCACGTGTCACATAACATTCGTGTTACATGACATGCATCTTCTCAGCTCTCTCTCTCTCTCTCTCTCTCTCTCTCTCTCTCTCTCTCTCTCTCTCTCTCTCTCTTTCTCTCTCTCTCTCTGTATTCTTTCATATACACACACTCACACGCATGCGCGCGCTCACACACACACACTAACACATCAACTCTCCCACTATCTCACTCTCTCACACACAATCCTTCACACACACACACACACTCACTCTCTCAATCACACTCTCTCACACATACACGTACGCATGAACGCATGCACGCACGCACACACTCCCTCACTCACTCTCACACTCTCATGCATATAGTACGAATGCATGCACTGACACATTCCCCCACCATTTCTCACTCAATCACTCTCTCCACACACACGCATGCACGTGCACGCACACACATTCACTTTCTCCCTCTCTCTGACACCCACTTTCTCTCTCTGTCTCTCTCTCTCTCTGTCTGTCTGTCTGTCTCTCTCTCTCTCTCTCTCTCTCTCGCTCTCTCTCTCTCTCTCTCTCTCTCTCTCTCTCTCTCTCTCTCTCTCTTGCTCTCACACGCACACACATATATAGTGAATAATTATAGTTAAACAATTATAATGAACAAGTATACCAGTAAATGAATTATGGTGGCATATAGTCGATATGGATTAAGTATTGAAAGAGTTTTCGGTTAAATGCGTAGGGACTCATTGGAGTTTTCAGATCTGGAGGCAAGCTCATTCCATAAGTGAGCACCAGAATAGGCGAAACATGTTTTGTATAGGTCCAATCTAGGCTTTGAGACATGTAACAAATTTAGGCGCTTGCTGTTCATTGCATTAGATTGAATCAGTGGCAGAAGATACTCTGGGTATTTTGAGATATAATTTTATTCACTAATTTGGCTTTGTTGAAAAGGAAGCGCTTTTGAAGTGGTAGAAGTCTTAGATGACTGTACCAATTATTACTTTCAACGGTGCTTTATGCCAGAACCAGACGAATAGCGCGGTTTTGTGAGAACATAGTCGTTTTAAATTAGATTTAGGGCAACCATCCCAAACCAGATGGAACAGTAATCGAGATGTGATTGATATAGCATGTATAGAATATTTTTCGTGTGCTTTCGTCCAGGAAGTGATGAATTTTAGCAAGTTGGTAAACTTTCTGTGCTATTTTCTTGGTAAGAGCGTGAACATGAGAGCTCCAGTTCAAATGGCTGTCAAATAAAAGACCTAGTGTTTTATGTTCAGTCGCATTAACTATAGGTAACGTGCCTATGCGGAGTTCGAGCGGTGCTCCAGTTATGGCTAGTGTCTGCAGTTTTTGTCTGGTCGTTATTAGCATGGATTTGGTTTTGTCAATGTTAATTGCATGCGGTTTTCATTGCCTCCATCTAGTAAGATTATTCAAGTTCCTTTTGTAAGAATTCTCTAATTCACTACGGTTTTCTTGACTAGTATACATAGTACAGTCGTCTGCAAATAGATCACAAGTTGTATTGATATATAAAGGAAGATCATTAATATAAACTGCCAAAAGCAGCGGACCTAGTATTGAGCCCTGAGGCACACCAATATTAAGCTGTGTGGGTCTTGATAGACAGTTGTTGAAGGACACGACTTGTTGTCTGTCGGATAGAAATGACGTAATTATATTCACCATGTTGGTGCTTGTCCTTCATTTGTTTTAGTTTTCTAATTAGAATATCGTGATCTACCATATCAAAGCTTTTTTAAGTCTACAAACACCGCTCCACAAATTCTACCGTTGTTGATGTTTAAGTGCCAGTTATCGGTCATTTTTGTTAGAGCACTATGGCAAGAATATTTAGGTCGAAACCCAGATTGACTGTTAATTATTAGATTGTTGTTAATTAAATGGTGTAAAGTTATTTTATGAATGTGTTTTTCTAGTGGTTTTGATAGCGACGATAGAAAGGGAAATAGGTCTATAATTCCCCAAAAACGCTATTATCGATTGAGCCATTTTAATTAGCGGAAACACTTTAGCAATTTTAAATGCAGATGGAAAGTAGTTTTTGGCCAGGCACTGGTTATATATGAACGTTAAGGACTCGCTAATGATTTGGTGCAGCACAACGAAGAATTCTATTACTGATACCATCTGGGCCCGTGTGAGTTTGTTGATTTGAGGTTTAAGAGATTTTAAAAACGTCGGCAACAGACATTAAAGGAGTCTCAGCGGGAATATTTCTGGTGCACTTCCCTCACAGAATGAGCCAGTGAACTTAAATTACACGATGAGTCTGGTTTTGAAGACTTTAGATTCTCTATTTTGATTGAAAGAACCAACTGAATTTATCGCATGTTATGGGAAATTTTTTTTTGCTGATTTTGTAGGGCTTTTTTTTATTTGGTTTGCAAGTTAATAGCCTTCCATATATTTGTACTGTTTGAATTCTCAAACAAATTTTTTAAAAAGATTTTTTGATCCTACGAATTTCATATTTAACTTTATTCCTTAGTCTGCGGTAAATTTATGAAGTCTTTATTTTTGTGTGCTGTATCTCGCTCTCTCATGATTTCCAGAACTTCTCTAGTGACCCATGGGGAATTTTTGTTGATTTTTTACTCGAACTTCTTTGATTGGCACGTGTTTATCGAACACATTGTAGACTGTCTTCGTCCAGAAAAGCTAATGCATCGTCCGGGTCAGGAAGTTGGTAAACGTGATCAAGGGCTGCTTTCTTAAGTCTTGCAAACATAAATCTTGGTTGAATGCTTTACAATTTCTAAATTTGATACTTACATGTTTATGTTTAAGAGATTTGAACCCAATTATTGACCATGTACAACATACCGGGTAGTGGTCACTAACTGTACTAACAGGAACAGAACATTCAATAATATTATCTGGACAAATTACATATATATGATCAATTATAGTTGAGGATGTGTCAGTAACCCTTGTAGGACGGTTTATTAGTTGTTTGAAATTGTAAGAAAGAATGATATCGTCCCATGTCTGGTTGGATTTACTAATATCTATATTGAAGTCACCTAGTATCATAACTTCTCTACCTGCTTGTAAACACTACTATCCATCATTGTAGTGAAGCAGTCATACCAACTGTACCCGGCACAAGGATTCCTATATAGGTATCCAATGAGAAACGGTTGTTGGCTGGCTGGCTTCACCTCTAACCAAACACATTCTATCTCTACTGTCTCGAGATCACTTCTACGGGACCAGCTGAGGGAATTGGAAATGTATACAGCAATACCTGTCTCTAATTTTTGATTTGCATCTTTCCGAATTACTTTAAACCCCTAAGTGAGATTTCGGAGTCGGTTATTTTGTCGTTAAGAACGACTTTCTGTGATTCCAAACACATGGAAACTGTTTGGACAGTATTACCGAGAGCTCAGGTAATTTGTTGAGCAGATGAAAGATGTTGAGTATGGCCTATATATAGACCATTTTTGTTGAGCCACTGATCGTGATTGGCGAACATTATAAACTAAAAGGAAGATGTCACTTGTGGTATACAAATTGCAGGGATTTTGAAACTTTATTAGAAATAGTTAAGGCTGTTAGAGGGGGCAGCAAAATGTCTTTGCTGGAGTGATATCATGAATGCTTGGTGCAGGGCTGCAGGATTGTATCGCATTAGCTGCTGAAGTTGACGGTTCCACTCATAGGGTTGTAGATACCGTCCAGCGAGGGATTGCTATGAGTGTCACTGAAAGTGCCTACATTGGAAGCAGGCATCGGCGGCACAGCACCATTGTTTAACGGTGTCCCCTTTGACATCATAGAGGGAGACTGTTTTACAGGCAAGGTAGGAAACAAAGTATCATAATTAGCAACATTTGTATTGGAGCTAGGGTTGCTATTCACGACATTGTGTTCCTGGGGTACAGGCAAGGGTGGTGTGGGAAGAGAAGGAGTGTTTTCTGAACACAGTTGAGATAGATGTTGCCGGAGGTGAAGTTCGGTTTACTCCTGTAACTGGTGCTGGTTGTTGTGCACGTTCGGGATATTTAATGTTCTTCGCTAGGAAGCTACTTCCTAGCGTGGAACAATGTATTTGATCCCTGTATAGTTTTTTCTTAGGAGCTCCGGACGGTGACGTAAAGTAAGGGGTATTATTTATGAAATTCATGTTATTATTTCTACAGAATTTATATAACGTTAGATTAGCAGCATCGGCAGTACGACGCTGGAACCCGTAACATGGTGGAATGATAGATGAAATAAACAAGGATGATTTCGGAAATCTATTGCGCAACAGCACCTCCAATGTAGCTAGTTGTGAGGTGCTGATGATTTTATTATCCATTATGTCATTAACACAATATGGACTGTTGCTCTCCTAATTCGGTCGTTCACTTGGAATCGTCGCAGTGTAGCGGTTCAGCCTGTCAATGGTCAGCGCCTGGTACAGGGTAGATTGAAGTTGATTCGCTGTCAGAAGATGACATGCGATCACTATAGATTCCCTTCAGCAGGGAGTCTCCAATGACGACATGTGTTGCACTATGATCTGATGGTTATTTCACGCTGCTGGCGTGTCCGCTTGGACTGTTGTTGCCACTGGCCACTGTCGTCTATTCTTGTGTTCTTGTTATATATAGCTTGCTTGCGTTGGTTGTTGATATCCAGTAGTGGTAACGACTGAGCTCTGTGATTCCAAGTCTGCTGCTGGAGAGTCTTACACTTAAGGCCTGGAACCCTGTTGCTGACATGCACATCGATGGGGTAGATAGATGGTGTGCGTTCTACAGGTTTAGTGGTGGTTTTTGTTGCTTGTAGAAACTATCTGTATGTCATTATGCGACGAACATTCATTGGTAACACACGCATCTACAACACCATGGATACTTTCTGTTTGTGCACTTTTATGAAATGAATGTGCACGCTTTAGTTTCAAGGCATGTATGGATGTTTTAAAAGTCTCCTTCTCTTCTTTAAGGATTCAGATTTCCTCTCGAAGAAGAATGTTTTCTTTTTTAAACTCCGCAATAATATTAGTTGTGTTGCTTAGCGAGAATGATTCTCCTCCATAAGGCAGGAGTGAGAGAAGACATATCATGTCAGTATAGGGAATGAGGGACTGCATCAGATGTTGAGGTAATGGAGCCCAATACCACCTGCAGCGGGTTAAAAAAGAAATGGGAGAGAAATTCCAACATTCTATAAGCCAACTGTCATAAGAAAACTCGAACTGGCTCAATAAGACTCCTTGGGGATGGAGATAGATAAAAAGATAAGGTTTCCAACCAGATGGCCAGTAGAGCCTCGGAACGTCACAGCATGCAAAGAGGAGGACACTCACTCTGGAAGATATGAACTACTTGTTGTCTTCCGGCCACTATTGGCTCCACTAATATGGTGTCACTTAATGATAATGATCGAGGTGAACACACATAACGAACTCAATCACATAATAACGGGTAAATAAACAACTCTCAATTAAAACATCTAACAGTATACTTGAGATAACAAAAGGGAAGAGTTCCTGTGTGTATGCTAGAGTGGCATAGCAGAATAGTACATAACAATATTTACAATTTAAAAAAAACACAACTATATCAGCTCCATAACAAACGTATTGATTATATATGGTAATCTAATTAACAGGTAAGGTGCTGGCAAAACGATTTAAGTAATACAATTCCTTCCAACACTACAACAAGTTATGATTGTTTATATTTAAAACTTCTGCGTTAAATGTCTACGTATAAAGCCACAGGAAAATGTTCATATTCCAAACGCATACAGGCAGAAGTCCATAATTCTAAATCACACGAGAGGAAGTTCATGGTTGCAATTCACAAGTAAGAAAGTCCATGGTTATGTTTTACACGGAGGAAAGTCTATGTTTATAATTCACACAGAGGAAAGTATATGTTTATAATTCACGAAGAGGAAAGTCCATGTTTTTCTTATGAGTCCCAAAACCATTTAATACTTTGGTCGGCACCAGATGAGTGGTGTATTCATAAATACAAGCGAGTGATGAAGGAAAAATAACTCATCTGTCTTCACCAGATTTTGTGATTATGTTAGCCATTAGATGGGCCAAATGATGAATTAGTGAGGTCCCTCTTCCCACATTGGAAAGGCGATCTCCTCCTCTAGCATTGAGGAATTCGACCCTTTGGATGACATTCTTTATCCCTTATGAACATACCCCAGCTTCAGCCAAATTAAGACCTTTTCAGCCCAATGCCGAAACCACCGTTTCCTGTAGACAATATGTGCCAAACACTATAGTCATACCCATAGAAACAAGTTAAAAAAAGAAAAGACAACAATCACCTAACAACAACAACAACAACAACAACAACAACACACACACACACACAGAGAGAGAGAGAGAGAGAGAGAGAGAGAGAGAGAGAGAGAGAGAGAGAGAGAGAGAGAGAGAGAGAGAGAGAGAGAGAGAGTATTTTTTTGTATTTTTTTGTTATTGTGATTTTGTAATATCATGCTATATCACAGGAGCATACACGTTCTCCCTTTCCACCAGGCTAACCCAATATAATGTTATCTGTAGTATTTAAGAGTTGCTTATTTACATGTAACTTGGTGTTTGATTCTTTTCATGTGTGTTCTCAGTGATAATATTTATGAAGGGAAATCCTCAATATGGAGCTATTTGATTGATTGATTGATTGATTTAGGAACCGACATCACAGCATTCGGGGCATTCCCATAAGCGCTCCGCCCCCATCCTCAGAAGCCAGCGAAGAGTTCCAACCCCAATAGTACCAGTAGCAATCTGATTATATGTGCGTCTCACTTTTCCTCTAAGCATTGAGCATCGGCCAGATCCCCTCGTCACTCCACGCTGTCGCATTCTTGCCAGACCATGGTGATCCTTTTGCTCCTCCATGGTGTACACGTGTTCCCACAAGGCCACAACCACGTCTGCCTTATCATGCATCAATACTCCACCAAGTTTTGCAGAGCCAGCCAATCTGTCTGCCTGTTCATTCTCCAGCACACCAGCATGCCCCTGAGAAAATATCCAGACGATGCTTGCCACCCGTGACTTCCGAAGCGAAGCAAGCCAATCGGCACGAAGCTTGCCTGTCCTCACCCTACTCAGCATGCTTTCTGAGTCAGTTACAATCACGATGTGTGTGTGTATCGTATTCTCCATCCAGCGGAAAGCTGCACTGACTGCCTCCTCCTCCATTCTTAAGCTAGATGTTGTGGTATCATATGCCAAGCTCTCCTGCACCAAACGACGACCATTAGCCTTTGCCAAGAAACCCCAGGCACTTCTACTACCTCTCAACACCGAACCATCTGTGTAGATAATCACATCACCCGGGCGAGCATTATCCTGAATTAGTTGCTATATATGGAGCTATTTGTGAAAATACAGTCACCGGAACTTTCAGGGTATCCAGAGTGAGGGTCCTATCTGAGGCTTGGTAGCTTTCTTATTCTCCTTTTGGCCTTCTGTGAGAACACCTAACTATCTAAGCTGTCTCCACCCCATGGTGTCTTATTGAGCCGTTTCGGGTTTTCTTATATCAGGAGGTCTTTTTAGAAATGTGGAATCCCTCTCCAATTTCTGTTCTACACGCCACGAGGGTGGGGGGGGGGGGGGGGGGTGGATTTGTCCACTCTCCACCAAGAAATCGCGTCATCTGCTTTAAACACCTTTTATTATTATTCTATCCATTTTTATACTCTGTACAGCTCTTCTCTGGTTCCTATCCACCATGCTTCAAATGGCATAGCCGGATTAGGATATGTGTTTATTACGCAATGTGCTGAGTTGTCAGTGTACAGGTTAGGCGTTCATCGTCAGCTAGAGGTATTTGTGATTAGAAATTGTTGACTTTTTGAATGTTCTCTGAAATTCTTTTATTGAGACTTGTGTCCAGGGAATTGTTCAACTGTACATCAACATGTCGAGTTGTGCGGCGCATTTCTAAAGCTGTCGCTTGGGGTAGTTGACAGTAGGTCCGTTGTTAAATATGATAGAGAGCCTTGTATAAGGTAACAACAGCGAAAACCAGTTTAGCTTGTGACTTCGTGTCAGTGGTAGTGCTGTGCCAGATTCTGTCAATCCCTCCTAGTAAGATGACCAGGAGCTATATTCACGCCACCAGCGAAATGCAGCATGATAACAGTTTAATGACCTTGGCAGTAGGAGTAGCTACTCACTCACGTGGGTTTATCGAGTAGAAGAGAGCGCGAGCACTTAGTGATTGCGCCAATGAGCAGGAAAAGAGAAGTGTTTCGTTGAGAAATCCGGCCTCACCGCTGCAGAGATTGTCAGGCAAGTCAGCGCTGCATGGAGAAATGGGGCAGTGACTGAAATCGATACAGTACATATAGTGCTTGACAGCATCGCAGAGAATGTCAGGAAATGTTTTGCGTATCCTTTACAGGACATCGCTGTCAATATCAGCATCTTTCGGCTGATTATTGATTTCTTGGCAAGATTACGCTCAGCAGTTTGAATGTCAGGAAGCAAATGCAATTGCACATGGTAGAGGATAATGCTGGGGCCACCTACGTACCATAGATTGCCCGTTGTCCATGCTAGTCCATGCAATTTATATGAAAATTCCTATTGCTTAATGACTTTTCCTTGTATATATTAAATTGTAATCTCTGAATGAATGGACTGACAATTGATGGAGAAGTTTAAGGATGGTTATCCTGGGATTTAAAAACATTATGGACAATAATGTGAAGGTGGTTGCTGTTATAAATGTTTGAAAGCAATGTCCACACAAGGTTGTTGGAATGAAACGCTCGTGCAGCTTAAATGCCTATTAGCTTCCGCGAGTCTTTTTCGAAGACTGAAAAATCGGTCGATGGAAAATCAGTCGAGGCATTTCAATAAAGAGAATTCGGCCAATCGGTGCCTTCCCCATTAATTCGGTCAGAGAGACAGGTGGAAGCTTTTAATAGAGCATCAATCTCACAAACGTAATAAATAATAGCAAACGTGTAATATAATTATCTTCCCGTGAAAACAACAAACATCTGACGTTTTCGCATACGACAAATGCACTTAAGTAATCCTTCATAACTAATGGAATAAAATGTTCCTGTGAAAACAAATGATTACAGTTAAAACACATAATGCTGTCTAGTCGCCTGTCTGCTTCCGGGATCCTCCGAGAAATAATTAAGAGCAACACCATAGCCCACAACAAGTGTAGTCTGAGACCACCAACTAAATGTCTAATTATTTCAAATGCGTGAACGAAAATTTGAAAGTTATTTGGACTCAAACATATTTACATTGACAAAACGTCTAAGTAAATAATGTGTACTGTAGCGCACTTCCGCTTTAATAATGTGAATAATAATTAATCGCGTAGTTGAATAATAATTACTCGTCCTGTCCAATAATGTGAAACGAAGGTGGGGATTCTTTCCAATAATCTATATATATATATATATACCAAAGTTTATATGTGTGTGTGTGTGTGTGTGTGTGTGTGTGTGTGTGTGTGTGTGTGTGTGTGTGTGTGTGTGTCCGTCCTTTATGCGTTCCCGAACGGTCCCTCCGATTGAGATACAATTTTGTACGTATGTTCTTCTCACTCCCGCGGATCCAACTGACATAGTTAGTTAATAAAAAAAAACGTTTTGTACGTACCAAAACAACATTAAAATGAAAGACGTATAATTAAGGGGACTTAACATACAGGCGAAAAAAAATTCATGGAAGCCTTGGAGAAGTGGTTTATAGAGGAATGCTTAAAATTAATTGTTTTTGCGCATATCCTTTACAGGACATCGCTGTTAACATCAGCACCTTTCAGCTTATTGCTGATTTATTGGCAAGATTACGCTCAGTAGTTTGGCATTGCTTCCTGAGCGACCGGCTGACATACCCCTAAGTTACCGACGCGGAGAGAACCACTACCAATTCTCGCGCACGTCACGTTACTCACAAGAGTATTCGGGATTACGAAGAAAGTCGTTTAACCCCTATAGCCAGAGAAACCGGCTACAACTGACAAGCCAATAATGAGCAGTCTTGACATTTTGAGGGACACGATGTCGCAAAGACAACTTATCACAATTATCAGAAAGAGGCAGTCATCAATTTGGCCACGTTATGAGAAGACACAAACTGGAACATGTGACAACCGGAAACATCTATGGAAAGAGAGATAGAGGAAGACGGCGTGAGAACATTCTTGACAATGTTGGGTCATGGCACGGAGGGTGTTAACACACGTATTGATCCTTTCCGTCGGAGATATAAATTTGTGGAGAAGCATGATCGCCCACGCCAGCCGGCAGGGTACTGGATGATGCTGATGGTTATAGTATAACTAGAACATCCTATCTCTCCAACCCAAAGGGCAAAAGAAATAGATGGAAACGGAAAAAAATAAGATAATTAGAGACAGATGAATAGTAAGAAGAGGACCTGGAGGAAACTGCATGAGTTAGCAAAGCATAAGACGCAATTTACGTGAGTCGGTTGTGAACCAATGTTCCAATGAAATCTACCGGCACTAGAAGAAGCAGAATGTGTTAAGTACCCTCTACACTGTCCCTAGAATATGTTTTCACTAGGTCTGGTATTGTCCAGTCAAGGTACACAACACAGCGGTCACTAGGTCTGGTATTGTCCAGTCAAGGTACACAACACAACGGTCACTAGGTCGTGTATAGTCCAGTCAAGGTACACAACACAGCGGTCACTAGGTCGTGTATTGTCCAGTCAAGGTACACAACACAACGATCACACGGTCGTGTATAGTCCAGTCAAGGTACACAACACAGCGGTCACTAGGTCTGGTATTGTCCAGTCAAGGTACACAACACAACCGTCACTAGGTTTTGTATTGTCCAATCAACGTACACAACACAACGGTCACTAGGTCGCGTATCGTCCAGTCAAGGTACACAACACAACGGTCACTAAATCGTGTATTGTCCAATCAAGGTACACAACACAGCGGTCACTAGGTCGTGTATTGTCCAGTCAAGGTACACAACTCAACCGTCACTAAATCGTGTATTGTCCAGTCAAGGTACACAACACAACGGTCACTAGGTCGTGTATTGTCCAGTCAAGGTACACAACACAACCGTCACTAAATCGTGTATTGTCCAGTCAAGGTACACAACACAACGGTCACTAGGTCGTGTATTGTCCAGTCAAGGTACACAACGCAGCGGTCACTAGGTCGTGTATTGTCCAGTCAAGGTACACAACACAACGGTCACTAGGTCGTGTATTGTCCAGTCAAGGTACACAACACAACGGTCACTGGGTCTGGTATTTTCCAGTCAAGGTACACAACACAGCGGTCACTAGGTCTCGTATTGTCCAGTCAAGGTACACAACACAACGGTCACTAGGTCGTGTATTGTCCAGTCAAGGTACACAACACAGCGATCACTAGGTCTGGTATTGTCCAGTCAAGGTACACAACACAGCGGTCACTATGTCGTGTATTGTCCAGTCAAGGTACACAACACAACGGTCACTAGGTCTGGTATTGTCCAGTCAAGGTACACAACACAGCGGTCACTAGGTCTCGTATTGTCCAGTCAAGGTACACAACACAACGGTCACTAGGTCGTGTATTGTCCAGTCAAGGTACACAACACAGCGATCACTAGGTCTGGTATTGTCCAGTCAAGGTACACAACACAGCGATCACTAGGTCTGGTATTGTCCAGTCAAGGTACACAACACAACGGTCACTAGGTCGTGTATTGTCCAGTCAAGGTACACAACACAACGGTCACTGGGTCTGGTATTGTCCAGTCAAGGTACACAACACAGCGGTCACTAGGTCTCGTATTGTCCAGTCAAGGTACACAACACAACGGTCACTAGGTCGTGTATTGTCCAGTCAAGGTACACAACACAGCGATCACTATGTCTGGTATTGTCCAGTCAAGGTACACAACACAGCGGTCACTATGTCGTGTATTGTCCAGTCAAGGTACACAACACAACGGTCACTAGGTCTGGTATTGTCCAGTCAAGGTACACAACTCAACCGTCACTAAATCGTGTATTGTCCAGTCAAGGTACACAACGCAGCGGTCACTAGATCGTGTATTGTCCAGTCAAGGTACACAACACAACGGTCACTAGGTCGTGTATTGTCCAGTCAAGGTACACAACACAACGGTCACTGGGTATGGTATTGTCCAGTCAAGGTACACAACACAGCGGTCACTAGGTCGCGTATTGTCCAGTCAAGGTACACAACACAACGGTCACTAGGTCGTGTATTGTCCAGTCAAGGTACACAACACAGCGGTCACTAGGTCGTGTATTGTCCAGTCAAGGTACACAACACAACGGTCACTAGGTCTAGTATTTTCCAATCTGTAGTTCTAGCTTCAAGACATTAAGATTCAATTCAGTTCAGTCGAGGTTCCAACATCACAGTTAAGATTCAGTTAAGTTCAGTCGAGGTTCCAACATCACAGCAACGGGTCGTCCCCATTATGCTCCGTTCCTGTGCCAGTGAATATAACATAAAATGTTACTCGCTGCCCCATGTGAAAAGTGGAAAAGACAGGAGTCTCGACAAACAACAGACCGCTCTGGCACACTGTGCACAATGCAGCCACTAGAATGTCACCACAAAACTCCTCCACGAAACATACCGTTAATCCTTTATGGAAGTGGCAGTCACTTTCCCAACAAGATGTTCATCTACAAAGTCTCGATGTTTCTAGATGTTGGTGTTCCGTTTCTAGATGGTTTTAGCCAGCCACGCCATTTTATCTCCGAAATGCAGTTCACGAAACAGAACAACCTCGGACAGATGTAACAACTTTTACTGTATATAATGCCGTCGCCAGGATGCCAACACAAAAGTCCACTACGAAACAGGCAGTTCATCCTTTATGGAAGCGGCATTCACTATCCTAACCAGATGTTAGCCAACAAAGCTTCCGTTCATGAACATGGAGGATAGGCAGTGAAACGGATAAGGCTTCTGGAGTATTTATGCTCGTGGCCACCCTTTGCATTCGCATTTTCTTCTTGTTGGGCTGGTAGTTTATGGTTCCGTGGCCCTGCTACTGAGTTGAGTGCATGGCGCGACGCTGTGAGCTGTGAATTTCGTGTGAAATGATTTTAAATCTGCCCGAGCTTGTGGAGCGCGAACTGCATGTTCAGAGCAATGGTGGCTGGCCATGTCCCAGAATCGACCGGTTTTTGTGCCTTATACAGAAATGTGTGGCTGCTTGTCTTATGGTTGACTGTCCGCTTCCTTTGAAGATGAACTGTGTTTCGTGGAGGACTGCTATTTTGGCATTCTGGAGACGGCATTATGTATAGTGAAATATTTGTTACATCTGTCCGAGGTGTTGTGGCGTGAAGTGCATGCTCGGAAAACGGCGTAGCTGGTTAGAAAATATATAGAAAAGGAAAAACAACATCTAGAAATATATGCATGCAAGGCGGCTAGTTGTGACGCAGAAGTTACCGTTTTGTTTTTGCCTTGTCTTCTAATGACTGCCGTTCCCATCGATGATGAACTGTATTTTCGTAGATGACTTTCGTGTTGGCATTCTGGCAACGGCATTATGTACAGTGAAATGTGTTTTTACACCTGTTCGAGGTTGTTTTGTTGCGTTAATTACATTTCGGAGAAAACATGGCAAGGCTGGCTAGAAACCATTTAGAAACGGAACAACATCTAGAAATATCGAGACATTGTAGAAATTGAGATTGTCTATTGCCATGTATTAGAGATGGATATCTATCTGCTAGAGGTCGACGTGGCCGAAAGGTTTTAAATGCTCGCTTGTAAACATTGTCTGCCCTGACGGCAGGGTAGTGGATTCATTCCACACATCGGTACAGTGAGACTGAAATGTTGCCCTTTCCTCGAGAAAGCAATGACACACTGCTGAATGTAATATTGCTAAATAAATAACAAACAGCCAATAGGAGCTGGGTGAGACGGGCAATGTTCTGGATAGGATAAGCAATTTATTTTTATCTTAACTGCTGGCCAAATTTTCACCGTACAGTAAACATTTCTTGGAAGCATCTTTGTTCGTTGGCTCTCTCTCTCTCTCTCTCTCTTTCTCTCTCTCTCTCTCTCTCTCTCTCTCTCTCTCTCTCTCTCTCTCTCTCTCTCTCTCCTTTCTCTCTCTCTCTCTCTCTCTCTCTCTCTCTCTCTCTCTCTCTCTCTCTCTCTCTCTCTCTGTCTCTCAGTTTTTTTATTCCTCTATGTGAATGTAATATGCACAATTGATGAATGACAAATGAGTGATTGGAAGGGCCGAATGTAAGACGGGCATGTGTGCCCAATTTATTACCCTTTGAAAATAAAGATCGTTCTTTCGTTCATTTTCTCTCTCTCTCTCTCTCTCTCTCTCTCTCTCTCTCTCTCTCTCTCTCTCTCTCTCTCTCTCTCTCTCTGTCTCTCGCTCTGTCAATCCTGTTCCGTTACGTAAATGGTTTTGCAGCAAATGACACCTTTCTGAGCTACTATGTGGGCGTTGTTTCACGTATTTCCTTCCTCTCTATTATTACGGTAACTCATTTGTAGATTATAGACCCTTGGACTAGCAATCAGTTTGCAGAAGCCAGACGCCATTTTCGCTAATACCATGGTTCTCGCCTCTTCGTCAGACAACGTGTGTCTGGTGGTGGCTGAAAATGATTTTTATTTATAAGTAGCATCTGCTTTGAGATGTTCGATGTGATGACGGGGTTCATTATCCTGCCCTACCAAACAGTTCAATAAATTGACACGGTTTTGAGTACCCTGCCGTATCCAGACAGATCTGTAAACTGACATACTCACACGGTGTTCAGCGCACTGGCATACCCACATATAGTTCAGGGCACTGGGATACCCACACATGCTTCAATAAACTGACACACCCACACGCCGTTAAGAACCCTGCCGTATCCAGACAGCTCTGTAAACTGACATACTCACACGGTGTTCAGCGCACTGGCATACCCACATATAGTTCAGGGCACTGGAATACCCACACATGCTTCAATAAACTGACACACCCACACGCCGTTAAGAACCCTGCCGTATCCAGACAGCTCTGTAAACTGACATACTCACACGGTGTTCAGGGCACTGGCATACCCACATATAGTTCAGGACACTGGAATACCCACATATAGTTCACGGCACTGGCATACCCACATATAGTTCAGGGCACTGGCATACCCACATATAGTTCAGGGCACTGGCATACCCACATATAGTTCAGGGCACTGGGATATCCACATATAGTTCAGGGCACTGGCATATCCACATTTAGTTCAGGGCACTGGCATACCCACATATAGTTCAGGGCACTGTCATACCCACATATAGTTCAGGGCACTGGCATACCCACATATAGTTCAGGGCACTGGGATACCCACACATGCTTCAATAAACTGACACACCCACACGCCGTTAAGAACCCTGCCGTATCCAGACAGCTCTGTAAACTGACATACTCACACGGTGTTCAGGGCACTGGCATACCCACATATAGTTCAGGACACTGGAATACCCACATATAGTTCAGGGCACTGGCATACCCACATATAGTTCAGGGCACTGGCATACCCACATATAGTTCAGGGCACTGGGATATCCACATATAGTTCAGGGCACTGGCATACCCACATATAGTTCAGGGCACTGGCATACCCACATATAGTTCAGGGCACTGGCATACCCACATATAGTTCAGGGCACTGGCATACCCACATATAGTTCAGGGCACTGGCATATCCACATATAGTTCAGGGTACTGGGATATCCACATATAGTTCAGGGCACTGGCATACCCACATATAGTTCAGGGCACTGGCATATCCACATATAGTTCAAGGCACTGGCATACCCACATATAGTTCAGGGCACTGTCATACCCAAATATAGTTCAGGGCACTGGCATACCCCCATATAGTTCAGGGCACTGGCATACCCACATACAGTTCAGGGCACTGGGATACCCACACATGCTTCAATAAACTGACAAACCCACACGCCGTTAAGAACCCTACCGTATCCAGACAGCTCTGTAAACTGACATACTCACACGGTGTTCAGGGCACTGGCATACCCATATATAGTTCAGGGCTCTGTCATACCCACATATAGTTCAGGGCACTGGCATATCCACATATAGTTCAGGGCACTGGCATACCCACATATAGTTCAGTGTACTGGCATATACACATGTAGTTCAGGGCACTGGCATACCCACACATGCTCCAATAAACTGACACACCCACACGCCGTTCAGAACCCTGGCTTATTCACACAATTCAATAAATTGACACACCCACACGGTATTCAGAACCCTGCCGTACCCACACAATTCAATAAACTGACACACCCACACGCCGTTTAGAACCCTTCCATATCCACACACTTCAATAAATTGATATACCTACATGGCGTTCAGTACCCTGACATATCCACACAATTCAATAAACTGGCATACCAACACGACGTTGAGTACCCTGCTTTATCCAAACAGATCAATAAACTGACATATTCACACGCCGCTTAGAACCCTGCCGTATCCACACACTTCAATAAATTGATATACCTACATAGCGTTCAGTACCCTGACATGTCCACACAATTCCATAAACTGGTATACTCTCATTATGTTAAGTGCACTGACATACCCACACATAGTTCAGTTAACAGACACACTCACACATGGTTGAATACACGGAAATGCATACATGGTATTCAATGCACTATTGTATCAACATAGAGTTCAATAAACTTCATAATCATACATAGTTCAGTGCACTGACATACGCACGTTGTCTTCAATGCAATGACAATCTCACACGTGCAGTCCTTTGGCGAACACACAAAGTGTGAAGTGTACTGGCATACCCATACATTGTTCGAAGTTTTGGCGCATCCACAACATGTTTAGTTAACTGGCATAATCATGCAATGTTCAGTGCAGTGATGTACCCACACACTGTTCAATCCACTGGCATACCACACATTACTGAGCACTGATATATTCACACAGTGAACATTTCATTGATGTATTCCTATAATGCACAGTGTGCTGACATACACACACACGATTATTACATTGGCGTTTGCAAGCCAGTTCCCGGGTGTAACTACATGCCACGGTGAACTTGTTTTCTGTTTCAACCAGTACGGTTCTGGGAACAATAGAGTTCACCAATTTGCTTTTTTTGTATTTGATTCAGATAATGTAAGGGCTTGCGGAGGCGATTCGTGAGCTCGCTTACCTGAGTTCGAAATACAGCTGCGACCGGTTTGACAGCAGACCTTGTCGCGCTAGGTCTTAACGCGTTGGTATAGGATCCGGTCATTCATAAATCAATGGCAAACTACTGAACGTGAAACTTCCCAAGAAATCAATCATAGCAGTAAAATGCTGGTGTTGACAGCGATGTCCTGTAAATAGGATATACAAAAAAAATTGAAGTTAGTTTATGTCGTAATGATTATATCATCACTTGCTCTATCGTCCTGTGATTCCTTTTACTAATATTTTCCAATATAAGTGTAATATATCCATTCAATCTCTCGTGTTGACACGTCGTGCATATTTCATATGCCTTTTCCAAAGGATTTTAAAGTCTCACGGCGTTCGTTATATGTATATATAATGTCGTGGTGTGGTTAAGTGTTGGATTCGTATTGGGATGAGAAGGATTATGTTATTTTTAATTGACTGGACTCCCTAGCAGTGTTGCCATTTTGAAGCTTTTCGTACCAAATTTAGTGCATTTTTTCAAGTCATTCAGTGTCAAAATGTTGCATTTAGCGCGGCCGCGCGAATTTGTTGCCTCACAATTTTTTTTTCGTGCTTTTTTGGGTGGGTGAAAATTACTTTAAATATCATATTGGGAACACTAAAAAGCCGAATCTGAACTGAATCGAGGGAGTAAAACAGTCTTAGTACATTACCGCGCAATATTCAAGTAATTTAACTCCATTTAATACGATTTAGTTGAAGTGAGAGACTGCAACGCGCAGGCAATATGCAATGCGTTAAAAGATTGTTTAAACAAGAATGGACTTGAGTTGCAAAGACTAGTTGCACTCGGCACTGACAATGCATCTGTCGTGACAGGTGTAAACAATGGAGTATATACAAAATTAATATCCGAAGTTCCTCATCTGGTACTAGTTAGGTGTGTATGTCATTCCCTTCAGCTGGCAGTGTCACAGGCTGCAGCTGCTGGTCTGCCCAGGAACATCGAGTTCATGATTAGAGAAACATATAACTGGTTTTCCCACTCAAGTCTTCGTCAAGCAAAGTACAGGGAGCTTTTTGCTTCAATAAATGATTGACAACATCCGCTGAAGGTTGTTCAATTAAGCCAGACACGATGGATGTCCATTCAATCTGCCATTGTCAGAATATTGCAGCAGTGGGTCGAGCTCAGAACTCATTTTGATATAGCAAGACTCAACGAGCGCTGTTATACAGCAGAACTTCTACATTCTATGTTTAGCGACATGAAAAACTATGTGTATCTCATATTTCTCAAGCATATTCTCGGAGAAGTTCAAAGTGTGAATAAGAAATTCGAAGCAGATATACAGGATCCAACAAAACTACTCAGCGATCTTCTCCAACTCACTGATTATTCTTCTTCTTCTTCTTCTTCTTCTTCTTCTTCTTCTTCTTCTTCTTCTTCTTCTTCTTCTTCTTCTTCTTCTTCTTCTTCTTCTTCTTCTTCTTCTTCTTCTTCTTCTTCTTCTTCCTCTTCTTCTTCTTCTTCTTCTTCTTCTTCTTCTTCTTCTTCTTCTTCTTCTTCTTCTTCTTCTTCTTCTTCTTCTTCTTCTTCTTCTTCTTCTTCTTCTTCTTCTTCTTCTTCTCTTCTTCTTCCTCTTCTTCTTCTTCTTCTTCTTCTTCTTCTTCTTCTTCTTCTTCTTCTTCTTCTTCTTCTTCTTCTTCTTCTTCTTCTTCTTCTTCTTCTTCTTCTTCTTCTTCTTCTTCTTCTTCTTCTTCTTCTTCTTCTTCTTCTTCTATCTTCTTCTTCTTCTTCTTCTTCTTCTCTGCGTTCATCCGGAGTTTTTTTTCCCGACGTGATTGCGTTGTGCCTGTTTACAGCAGAGCTGCGTTCTTGCGCCGTTAGGCCGACACATCCGACTTCTGCTAGCATTTGTTGACCGGGTTAACCTTCCCGGTGACTCGCTGATTCTATCAGTTCAAAGATTACTATTCCTGGGGGGAAAAATAACAGAAAGTGATGCTATTCAAGATTATTTAGATCCTAATCCCAATCTAGGTTATGAGTTTAAGAAAGAAATAGTAGGCTACAAGTTTCCTGGTGAGAAAGAAATTCGTGGAAGGTGCATACAGTTTTTAACAGAGCTACTGACACAGCTGCGTTTACGTTTGCCCGATAACGTTTGAGTGTTGCAGTCCATGTCATGTCTTAGTGGAAGTGAATGTCTATAGCCAATGAAGCCCTGTATATTGGATCTTGCTAAAATGTTTGTAGAAGATGCAACTACTCTCACCCGCATCGATTTCCAGTGGAGAAAACTTCATCATATGCAGTGGACACAGACCTCTGACACACTTGGACTGTGGGCAGAAATAGCCTCATACAGGGATGCCACCGGTGAAATTCCTTTCCAAGATCTTACAGATTTAGCTTTAACTGTGCTCATTTTATCTCATTCTAATGCGAATGTGGAGCATATTTTCAGTCAGATAGGATTTATAAAATCAAAATTGCGGAACAGACTGAGCATCAAGAGTTTGACAGCTGTCTTGACTATTAGATATGGAATGAAAAGATATGGCAAATGCTGTCATGATTATAAACTACCAAAGGATATTCTACAAATAATTGGATCACAGGGGGCATATACACGTGTTTTTTCAATCATCCTCCTCATCCTCATCATCGCAGGAGCAAACACAGCAGGAAATAGCTACAGAAACTGAAGAGGAGTTGTTTGACTGGGATTTGGCAGATCTGGAATAAACTTCATTCTAATATTCAGTGATTATAATGAATTATAATGTGCTACTTCATAACATTTTGAATGAACACCGCCAGAGCTTGGTGCAGTGTTTTCCCAAACAAATACCATTTGCAATTTAGTGTGTGTGTGTTTTTGTTTTTTTTTGGCTCGAGAGTAGTTCTGATTGGGATTTGGCGGATCTGAAATAAACTTTATTGTAATATGAAGTGATAATAATAAATTATACTGTGCTGATTTGTTTAATAAAAACCGTTGGTGTTTTTTGGTTTTTTTTGGTGCTTTCAACAACATGTTGGTGCTTTTTGGGGTCAATTTTGGTGCTTTTTCACCAAAAGGAGATGGCAACACTGCTCCCTAGTCTAAAATGGGTACCAGAAAATGTCTTTGGGAGTAAAGGCGGCCGGCATGATAAAAAGGGTAGTTGCATGTCGTTTATAAGGCGTCGCAATCAGCCCAACGATTACATATGTTTTATAATTCCCTAGATCAAATTTTGTTTAGTAGTTTGTCATTGATGAACTGCCAACGCGCATACCACTGAGAAAATCAACACTAGGCTACCTACTCCCAAATCGCTTGCGACGGACTTCGAACCCTGTATACATATATACATACATATAAATGAGAATCAGCATTGGAGGACGAAACATCAATAACATTAGATACGCAGATGATACAGTATAGATTGCAGACAATGCACAGGATCTGCAACAATTAGTAGATGCTTTTGTTGTACACAGTGAGCAACTGGGGTTAGAATTAAATTGTAAAGAGACACAGGTTATGGTCGTCACTAGGAAGAACAAAGTACCACAATGTAAAATACAAGTAAATTGGAATATTCTTCAACAAGTGAAAAGAAGAAGTAACAAAGACATTTATGATTTGTTTAAGTCCCCGCTAATCACTGGTATCATGAAGGCTAATAGACTACAATGGCTGGGGCATATAGAAAGAATGGAAGATAATAGGGAAACAAAACTCGCTTACACTCAGGAAATAAATGACCGTAGACCCCGAGGTAGACCAAGAAGGCGGTGGAGAGATAATATACATACAGACCTACAAGCACTTGGAATCAACGACTGGCAAGAGAAGGTCCACCAGAGAGACGAATGGAGACAGATTGTATTTGCAGCAAAGAACCTCAATGGCTCGGAATGCTGAAGAAGAAGAAGATATATATATATATATATATATATATATATATATATATATATATATATATATATTTTTTTTTTTTTTCCCCCCGTGTTTCCATCCTGTTTCAGGATATTGCGGTCAACACCAGCATCTTTCAGCTGTGTGTTGATTCCTAGGCTAGATTACGCTCATCAGCACGCCACGACTTTCTGAGCGACCGGCTCCATACTCTCATAAGTCACTTTTGCAATTCGAACCACTGCTAATTCTCGTCGCGTCACGTGACGAGAGTATTCGGGGTTAGCGAAGAAAGCTGCTAACACCTCGGCCATGGAGCCATATATATATATATATATGGATGTGTGTGTTAGTGTGTGCGTGTGTTTGTGTGTGTCTGTGTGTGTGCCTGTGTGTGTGTGCGGGCGCGCGTGTGTGTGTGTATGTGTGTGTGTGTGTGTGTTGCCTTCTCAATTATAATAAATATAATTGGTTTTCTATCACTCCACATGTAAGTTTACACTGGACGTAAACACAAGGGCAATTAAACTGAAACAATATTATAGTAAAACTAAGTAAATTATTATCATTGTGACGTATTGATTATGTGGCCCCAGCCTATTATTTTAGGCGGATCTGCACTAGATGATGATATGGTCAATAGCACATGAAATTTCCTTGTACCCATTTTAGATGTGGGAGTCCTGTTGAATCAAAACAACCTCTGTTGCGAGGCAAGTTGAAGACATTACCACCGCGGCCAGGTCATTAAAAAATATCTAAAGGTGTCTTCGAATACAATATCAGCTGGCCGACAGGCGAGGGCGCTAATAATTACACTACCACGAAGTCGGCAGGCGAGAGCGCTAACCATTACTCTACCACCGGATCGGCGGGCAAGGGCGCTAATCATTACACTACCACGAGGTCAGCAGGCAAGGGCGCTAATCATTACACTAACACGAGGTCAGCAGGCAAGCGTGCTAATCATTACATTAAAATTAAGTGGAACTGCGGTAAAGCTGTAAAAGTGTTAAGACACATACAGAACGTTGCGGCGATTCGTACGTGTAGACCGACGTACTTCACATACCTCATGTGATATATCACAGACACTTTCCCCCCCCCTCTCTCTCTCTCTCTCTCACTACTCTCTCTCTCTCTCTCTCTCTCTCTCTCTCTCTCTCTCTCTCTCTCTCTCTCTCTCTCTTATATGCACTTTGCACATGCCCACATACACTGGCATTTTGCCTGTTGAAGTGTGTCTATGTAGATATGCGCGTTCACACATATCAGTCCACCCAGACTTTAAGACTCGCCCCTATAAACAACACAATGGAGTCTTGGTTAGTACCACCCCCAGCCTTACCAGACCAGTCAACGTCCTCCTGCCCCGCCCCCTTCCTTCTATGTGCTCACTGAACCGTACACCCGTCACCAGGTATCAGAATCCATCGGAGATTTTCTTAGTCATTTACAGATCCGTAAGGCGAGGTGAGTGCTAACGTTTTCTCCATTAACATTTGTATCAATTAAACATTTTCTTCAACAACATTCTTTTCTATTAACATTTTTCTCCAATTCTCATTTTCTCTTCATTGCTTCCACTTTTCCATGCTTTTGTTCTTCTCGCCCTGTCGTCACCTTCTGATGTAGTCACAGGATATCTCCTTGACTGTATGTTGTGTTTGTGAATGTGTTTGTTTGCTGATGAAGGCTAATCGCCGCAACGTTCTGTATGTGTCTTAACTCTGTTATGTAAAGCTGCACTACTTTGTGTCATTTTATATTGTTTAATCATTACATTAACACGAGATCGGCAGGCAAGAGCGCTAGCTATTACGCTACCACGGGGACGGCAGGCAAGCGTCGCTAACCATAACTGCTACCACGGGGCCAGCAGGCAAGGTCGTTAACCATTACTCTACCACGAGGCCGGGAGGCAAGGTCGTTAACCATTACTCTACCACGGGGCCAGCAGGCAAGGCGCTAACCATTACTCTACACCGGGGCCGGGAGGCAAGGTCTCTAACCATTACTCTACCACCAAGCCGGCAAGCAAGGGCGCTAACCATTACTCTACCACGGGGCCAGCAGTCAAGGTCGTTAACCATTACTCTACCACGAGGCCGGGAGGCAAGGGCGCTAACCATTACTCTACCACTAAGCCGGCAGGCAAGGTCGCCAACCATTACTCTACCACTAAGCCGGCAGGCAAGGGCGCTAACCATTACTCTACCACGAGGCCGGGAGGCAAGGGCGCTAACCATTACTCTACCATGGGGCCAGCAGGCAAGGGCGCTAACCATTACTCTACCACGAGGCCGGCAGGCAAGGTCGCTAACCATTACTCTACCACGAGGCCGGCAGGCAAGGTCGCTAACCATTACTCTACCACGAGGCCGGCAGGCAAGGTCGCTAACCATTACTCTACCACGGGGCCAGCAGGCAAGGTCGTTAACCATTACTCTACAACGAGGCCGGGAGGCAAGGTCGTTAACCATTACTCTACCACCAAGCCGGAAGGCAAGGTCGTTAACCATTACTCTACCACGAGGCCGGGAGGCAAGGTCGCTAACCATTACTCTACCACGAGGCCGGGAGGCAAGGTCGCTAACCATTATTCTACCACCAAGCCGGCAAGCAAGGGCGCTAACCATTACTCTACCACCAAGCCGGCAGGCAAGGTCGTTAACCATTACTCTACCACGAGGCCGGGAGGCAAGGTCGCCAACCATTACTCTACCACCAAGCCGGCAGGCAAGGTCGCTAACCATTACTCTACCATGACTCCCAAAGTTTCAATAATTGTATGGGAATTATAATTTTCTCCAACTCCAGCAATATTATGTCCTGAAGTTAACTACTAACTCCCACCTTTAGCCCAACCATATATTTTCACCCCCAACTGTTTAGTTGATTTTGTTCGTTCACAGACTAGGCGCACACTTCTAGAGTTTTTTCTTTTTGTTTCGCATAACCTATTACTGGACAGCGTTGTCAACACCAGCATTTTACCGCTGTTGTTGATTTCTTGGCTCAGCAGATTGCCATTGCTTTCTGAGCGGCCGGCTCGCATATCCTGTAAGTAACGGGCGCGGCGAGAACCGCTCCCGATTCTCGCGCAGATGCGTTTGTTCACGTGGTTAAAAGGGATTACCGAGAAAGTCGCTAACACTAAGCCAGGGAGACGGCACTTCTAGAGTGGGGACTGATAATACCTGTTATCACTGGAGGGACTGTGTCCTCACAAACTGGGTGGAGTGGAGTACCAGGTACTCAACAATTGTGACTCGCAATATTGTTATTGGTGAGGTCCTCTTTACTCTCTATCTCTCTCTCTCTCTCTCTCTCTCTCTCTCTCTCTCTCTCTCTCTCTCTCTTCTTTCTCTCTCTCTCTCTCTCTCTCTCTCTCTCTCTCTCTCTCTCTCTTCTCTCGTTCTCTCATCGAATGGGTCAATTATTCTTTTTGATTTCCTTTAGTAAGTGACACGCAATTACCGTCGGATCACAGTCCACTATTCTTTCCGTCGCATTGATAGAATAGACAGCAAGTGTTGCTCTTCATTCTAAGCAAAAACCTGTCAGCAGTCACTGATACAACGACTCTTGTCTCTGCAGATCACGACTGAGTCAACGTTTATGACTCACAACTGATATGAATGTTCGTGTCTTGTGTCTTAGCGTTCAGACTCTAAACACCTCAGTTCTAATTTTCCTGCTGTCGACTAATATTCCCTTAATAAGACCACAACTTCTGCAGCATTCCAGGCCTAGACGAGACCTAGTAGTAAACAAATATCTCACATTTATTTTCTAAATATCTAACCAATAAACTCAACATCGGAATATAGGCCATACGCTACTTGACTTGTGATCAATCGCAGGCTGGTGGTGTAGATTTTCTTATTCAGACTATTACTATTAAATACCTAGGTAGAAAAGGGATATTCACTGTTTCTGTTTGCCATACTCTTACTGTCTCTGGCACCTGTTAAATGAACGCAATAATTGCCTGGACAAGTAGATATTAATTAAAGTAGCAAGTGGGACAGGGTGATTTAAAATAACAAATACTCGCCCGTCCTCCTTTCTGCTAGTTTATCTAGCATTACCCAGAACATGTGTAATCAATAATACCTATATCGGTCAGTATCCTATAAATTAGACAGCGAGATAGGGAGAAGAGAGAGAGAGAGAGAGAGAGAGAGAGAGAGAGGAGAGAGAGAGAGAGAGAGAGAGAGAGAGGGGGAGGAGAGAGAGGGGAGACGAGAAAGGGAGAGAAACGAAGAGAGAGAAACGAAGAGAGAAGAGAGGTAGGGATGACCAAGACACAACGTACATTGTACCTTTCGCATTAGAAGCACAATACAATATTAAACAGGAAATTGCCGAATATTATTCCAAGTGTCAAAGAAAATGATGACAAGATCGCTTCACATAAAAACAGAACAGTTCACGACAGCTAGACATATATTTTCCTGTCTTCACTTCCGTCACACATCCTAATCGTATCATTGCCACCACACCCGCTTCAGCCAACCATGTTAAGGGCTTCTCGCATTTTTTTTTGGGACCAGCCGGCAGCGTGATCTAAGTGGCTGGTTCTTCATTTATCTCGAAACGTCTAGATTCTAATTTTTAGATTGAGATTGAGTGTCCGTTCGATCAATATTCATGTTATGAATCGATAGAGACATGCGCACAATGTATACCTGCTAACCATCTAAGCTTAGAACAGTGAGTAACATTTATGATGAATATGTTGCTCTTATGTTCTTGCTGTTTGATTTATTAGTTGGTTAAATTTTGATTGATTTAAAAAGGCATGGCTATCATTACTACTCGGGATACACCTGTAGGTGTTCCGTTATTTTTTAAATGAATGCTTACAGCAGTGGATCTTGGGCATTTTCTGTGTCAAACAGGATGATACAGTCTAAAATGCTGTGGTCACTTTGAAAATTTTAATTCTTCTATTTAAACCACTGTTGTTCTCCTACTCATGTACTCAATTTTTAAATCTAGAAATGTACTCTCCATTTTCATTCTAGCATGATTTCCTGATGGACATGGCATTATTATTATGATTTCAAACTATTTTATTTGCACAGATTTGATATGATTAGTAATTATATTTCTATTCAAAGTTTGTTTTAGTACTGTTTTATTTATCCGTTCGTGTCATAACATCGATTTAGTTAATTGATTGTCTGCTGATTTTAAATCCTTTGGAATGTTGTGAGTTTTACTTCCAAGTTCATTGCTTTGGCATTCACTTGTGCCAGCTCTTGTATCTGTCGAAATGAGATTGCCGTATTGCCTTAGACGCTTCTCCCAACTGAGTACCGACATGACATCTCTTGTATCTGTCGAAGTGAGAGTGATGTATTGCCTTAGACGCTTCCCCCAACTGGGTACCAAAATGGCATCTCTTGTGTCTGTCCAAGTGACATTGAGGTATTGCCTTAGACGCTTCCCCCAATTGGGTACCAAAATGGCACCTCTTGTGTCTGTCCAAGTGACATTGAGGTATTGCCTTAGACGCTTCTCCCAACTGGGTACCAAAATGACATCTCTTGTATCTATCGAAGTGAGAGTGACGTATTGCCTTATACGCTTCTCCCAACTGGGTACCGACATGACATCACTTGTATCTGTCGAAGTGAGAGTGACGTATTGCCTTAGACGCTTCTCCCAACTGGGTACCAAAATGACATCTCTTGTATCTGTCGAAGTGAGAGTGACGTATTGCCTTATACGCTTCTCCCAACTGGGTACCGACATGACATCACTTGTATCTGTCGAAGTGAGAGTGACGTATTGCCTTAGACGCTTCTCCCAACTGGGTACCGATATGACATCACTTGTATCTGTCGAAGTGAGAGTGACGTATTGCCATAGACGCTTCCCCCAACTGGGTACCGACATGACATCTCTTGTATCTGTCGAAGTGATATTGAGGTATTGCCTTAGACCAGAGGTTCCCCAAACCACGGCCCGCGGGCCACATTTGGCCCGCCAGCTGTAAGAAAGTGGCACGCGAGGTCGCAGCTCAGGTCGCAGTTTTTGTTCGAGCAAAATACGATAAATTTGAAGTCATTGAAGAACTTCTAGGGCTTGAATCAATGCATGCAACTACCAAAGAGACTGATCTGTTTGAAACTCTGAAGTTGTGTGTAGAGAAAAACAACGTAGAATAGAACAAATTGGACAGTGCATGCACCGACGGTGCTCCGGATTTGACGTGCAAAAAGTCTGGATGTCTAGCATTATTGGAACAGTTTCTTGGCCGCACTATATTAAAATATCATTTTATCATTCACCAAGAAGCTCTGTGTGGAACTAGAAACATGTCATGGATGTTGTTATGAGACGTGTGAGCAAAATTCGATGAATACGGTGAGCTACTGTTACACTGTGATGCCAGATGGCTATCTAAAGGGACAGTTCTGTCACGTTACTGGGCACTGAAAAATAGTGTCTATCTGTTTCTGTCTGGGGAAAAAAATGCATTGCTTACAGAACGGGAATGTCTGCTGAACGATGACTGGCGTATTGACCTGGTATATTTGGTGGACATCACGTCTCATTTAAACTCTTTAAATGCGAAGATCCAGGGGGAAAAAACTATTCACAAATGTGTGCAATGATATTTCTTCATTTAAAATGAGACTACGACTGTTTATCGGGCATCTGACTGAAGGGCCTTTAGAGGTGTTTCCAACTTGTGGTGTAAAAGAAATTTGACTTGTTACAGTACAAAGTAAAAGTTGAAAGTCTTCTGGATATCTTTCAGTCGAGATTTCCAGAGTTCACAATAGAGGAGAAAAATGTCGCCCTCTTCATAAATTCGTTCGTATTTCCTATTGCCAAGCTCTGTCAATTATAGCAAATTCTTCAGCACGAAGTAATTGATTTGAAATGCACTTCTGCACTGAGATGTAAATTTCTGAAGCTGCCTGCTTCACCTTCAGCTAATCATACGGTTTAATTCTGGTGACTATTGCCTGTCGAACAATTTGAACACTTGCGTTCATTCGCCCAGAGATACATTTATCGTTTTGGTTCGACTTACAGACGCGAAGCAGTCATTTTCACCAACGACCGTTAAAAAAAAAAAAAAACAAGCAACGTTCCAGACTCGCCGACAGTAACCTAGCTGCGCTTATGACTTTGGGCACGACAGATTTGTGCTCAGACATTGATAAACTGGCATCTGAACTTAAGTAACTTGTCATGAAGAACAGTTACAATTGTAAATTAACTACATTAATAGCGGTTTTCGAAACTGATAAAAAAATTTATTCTTAAATGAAATTTTGATTGTAAACCAAAAACAAATGACCGCAGTGTAGTACTGACACTGACTGCCTTTAAAGATTTAGAATTGTGTTGACTACATTTAAGAAAGGAAAGAATGATATTGCAAGACTTTTATAATTTTATAACGTTGTGGCCCGCTTAACTACCGAAAATAGTAGATATGGCCCCCTGTTTGTAAAGCTTGGGAACCACTGCCTTAGACGCTTCCCCCAACTGGGTACCGACATGACATCTCTTGTATCTGTCCAAGTGAGAGTGAAGTATTGCCTTAGACGCATCTCCCAACTGGATACCGAAAATTCCATTGCCACAGGAAGTATGTTGCAGAGCTCTCCTTACCCTCTTTCAGCTCTGAAACCAGTTAGACGTGGAAGCCCTGTACAGCTACGTCACGTCTACAGAGAGGTATATACGGATGTTTTTTTTTTATTCGCATATCCTTTACAGGACATCGCTGTCAACAGCAGCATCTTTCAGCTGTATGTTGATTTCTTGTCACGATTACGCTCAGTAGTTTGCCATTGCTTTCTGAGCGGCCGGCTCAGTTATCCCCCAAGTCACCAGCGGGGAACGAACCGCTCCCAGTTCTCGCCCGCTACGAGACTCTGCGTGATAAACGGGATTACGGAGAAAGTGTTGTAACCCCTCGGCCAGAGAGACCGGCATATACGGATGTTACCAGGCCATTATTAAGCACATCACATACTGACTGTCTGGTATTAAGGCTTGGTTGGAATTTGTCCATTACAAGATTTGGAAGCTTAATTGTCAACAGTATCCATCCATTGACCGTGTGCTTTATAATTGTGTGTGCACATATTTCGACGACAGTAATGTTATTCATCTTGTTTATAGTCAAAGACCACACTCGTGTAAACTAGTGTATGATATAACAGCCCACGATGCTATGTCATATATTAATGTAAAGTACAATATGGAGTTACCAAGGCCATATATGATCACTAACCGGCACTTTAGCGAAGCATTCAGGCCTACACTGGGTCAACCACAGAGCTCTATTAGTCTGAAATAAACAATGTGTTGTTTCTCATCGGGATTGAACCCAGATTATTGTCGCAGCAGGGAAGATTGCTAACCAATATGCAACTGCGGACTATAGTGTAGAGTACAGACTATCATAATTTACAATATTCTACAGTGCTGTGTCATGGACTATCATAATCTACACTATTCTACCAAGCTCGGGTGGTGAAATATAATAATCTCCACTATTATATCATGATGTGATGTGGACTACCATAAGCTCCACTATTATATCATGATGTGATGTGGACTACCATAATCTCCACTATTATATCATGATGTGATGTGGACTACCATAATCTACACTATTATACCATGCTTTGGTATGGACTATCATAATTTATATTGCTATATCAGGCTGTGTCGTGGACTATCATAATCTACACTAGTACACCGTGGAGATGAGTAGGCTTTAATAATCTAGACAATTATCTAGACCCCTAGGTTACAGCGTAGAGTATGGTAATTCACCACTCCGCGACAAAATAAAAGGGTAGAAGTACAATAATTTACCAATCCTTGTGGTGTAACAATGTGAAGCCAGTATATGGTCTGACTTTAAAAAAGGGGGAGGGGGGAGGCATGGTAGCGGAGGATACAAGTTACAACATCTTCCTGTTGTTTCGCAAGTCTACCGCACTCTTTCCATTTGCTTAATAGACTTGTCTAACTTTCGATGGAAAGTAGTTATAAAATACACCGTGTATAATACAGACAGAAGAAAGACTTTGTGTCAGTGAGAAGTGTTCATTTCTCTGTGTGTTTGATTTTGAGGTGAGCAAAAAGTAGGAAGATTCCAGAAATCGAAACTGAAACAATATTAACCACAATATTCATGGGGATACGGGAGACATCGGAAATGAGATCACGCCTCTTGTGATAGAAATGTTACTATAACGGTAAATGTACAACGATTTAAGTAGTTATAATGTAAACCTGTTTACAATTCATTAAGTTGTTTTAGAGGTGGGTCCATATTTATGGCCGAATGGCAAACAGGAGCCAAGTGGTCAAAATTACGTTGGTTACTTTGTGGGAGCCTGGATAGTTGTAGGTGCGGAGAATTTCTTTCACTAACCGATTAAACCAACACCATGTCGGTTAGATGGGGGAGGCTGCTGCGTTGTTACTAGATACTCGTATGTCGTCCTGGTGATCTGTGGTTCGATCCGCATTGAGGTCATCATAATTATCGACTTGTGTGTCTTGTCAGTTGGCGTAGATGTTCATGTCTTTCCACAAGTCTCGATCTTTGGCACTCTAGATCAACTCTGCTGAAGATGTTCTTCCATGTCACCGTCTCAGTTCATCCAGCATAATTTATCTTGGTCTGACTCGTCCTCTTTTCCACTGATCTTTCCAGTTGTCACGATATTCTCAAATGTCTCTCTTCTCATCACTTGACCAAAGAATGCTGTTTGTCTCGTACTTATTGTTATATATAGTGTTCTACTTTCATTAGCCAATTCCAGAACATAATTATTAGTTACACTGACAGTCCAAGGTGTTCGCAACAATTCGTCTTTGAAACCACATCTCCGCTGCTTGTTAGCTTTTCCTAATTTGTTCATTAACGTTCCATGATTCGCCGCCATACAGAAAAAGAAGCTGATATAACATTTAAGCACTCCCTTTCTCACATTCAGTGATAGTGACTTAATGCATAAGATGACTTTGATCTGGAGTACATGAAATTCTTGTTTTCACTTTACGTACGGTACTTGGTGGGGTTTTGATGGCTGATAATGCAAAATATCTACAACAACTGTTGGACTTTATAGTAACAGAGAGTGCTAAGAAAGGACTCTCCGTGAATATCAAGAAAACAGTAACAATGTTGACATCAAAGAAAAAGGTGGCACCCAAATGTGAAATAGAGTTAGAAGGGAACATTCTTCACCAAGTGGATGGTTTGAAATACTTAGTTAGTTAGTTAGTTAGTTAGTCGACAGATCATCCTCGTTGCACATCGAACCATTCAGTCCATAAGTGCTCGGATCCCCTCCTCAGCAAATCCCGCAGCGTGTAGCGGCTAACGACGCCAGTTCTGTGTTGGTTTATCAATCTTCTTTGGCTTCCTGCGTAGTGTTCTTGTTTGGCCACCCCTCTTTTAATTTGCTGC
>JACEFZ010010208.1:0-2500 GCA_014155875.1 Cepaea nemoralis | reverse complement strand
GCAATCCACAAAAAAAGACTAGTCATAATGATAATACAACGTCATGCAAACGAAGCAAATAAGTGATGATGCCACGAGATTTATAAGAAGCAATTATAGAACCAAGTGAAAATAAAGCCAGCAAAAAGATGATATACGAGGTGGGCTTCAAATGAAAACCTTAACAGTGTGATAGACATCACAATAACCATGCCGCTGTCTTGTAACCTGTCAATATTGTTGTTGCGGACGTCAACAGTGGTAACTACGTGACATCACGGTGCAGACGAACACAGTGATGTCATTAGCAGTGTTTAACGATGGCCGCCCCGCTTTTGACATGCATCTCGGCGTTTTATGTTTTATTTTGGCAACAGTAAAGTGGTGAAACATATAGAAATTCATCAGTAAATAAAGGTCCAGTATGGTGATGCAAGCCTATCAGTCCAGGAAGTATATGAGTGAGTAGGAAGTTTCAAAACGGCGTGACTTCTGAGACAGACTTTTTAGTCCGATGAAGAGGTAAAACAGTTAGTGCATGAGTGGTTACACAAGCGACCAAGATAATTTATATTCTACAGTAAATCAAGCATTTACCGACTAAGAAGCACTTGCGTTGATTTGTTCTTTACGTTTTCAGAATATATTCACAAAAATAAAACAAAAACATTTAATTTTTCCATTTGAAGTCCCTTCGTATATTACAGCATCAACGAAGACAACACGTCAAATCGTCAGATATACCCATGATACAACGGGTGAAATATTTATTTAACTAATGATAGGCTATATTGACTAATGTAACTGTGTGACTGGTAAAACCACAGATACAATCTAGTGCAGGAATGTGCATCATATGCAGAACAGAGAAATCTATGTTTGCCTACACCCACTACATTTGCATACAACCTCTATGGAGTCTCAAGGTTGCTGCTGCTTTCCCTATATATATATATTATATATATATATATATATATATATATATATATATATATATATACATATATATATGCATGATGACGTCTGAATGTGTACGAAAACAATGAGACACATAACGCACCCCACTCAAAACAAATCTTTGATGTAGCTAACTAATAGTGTTTAAGGTTCTATTTCAGTTTCCCAAGCCTATAGTAAAACTATCCTGCAAGCACAGTCTTGCTTAAACTTTCTTGCTTAAACTTCTCTATATCCCTAACTATGCTTCCCATGTTTTCGACATTCCATCTAAATGTCAGGAGTGGGGAATCTTTATTTCCTCCCAAGGGCAGTTTGAATAAGTATAGCATCGTTCGCGAGCAAAAAACAATTATCAACTTAATAATTAGCCTGCTATATTTCGTCAAACATTTAATTAACACACTCCTAATGTGATGGCTAGAACTGCTTCTCTTTGGTGAGGCGTGTGGTGTTAGCTGGCAGTTCATACTTGTTTTTGCCTCTTTACATAATGTTCTGACCTTTCTGTGAATCTCTTCATATTTGTCAGGATTATTTGTTTGTATGTGTGTCTTCTTGTTCCATTAGTCATACAATTTCTTACGACCTACTTTCTTTAATTTTGGGATATTTTGATTTTACAGCCACGCTGATTAAATTCTTCTTCACATCTTGAAATAGTACCTCTAGAACAGACAAAATATCAAATATGTTCTTTACTTCTATATTAAAACTGTCTTGTATTTCCTTGTCTTTTGTCAATGTACACAGATTATATTTAGATTTCCTTGTGTATTTTTGACTTTATTTAACTTTACCTTCAATGTGCCTGTAATCAATCTATGATCACTGTAACAATCTGCATTTGGAACTGTTTTTGCCATTGATAACGCATTTCGAGAAAAAGAGTGTTGAGGTTGCTACATAGAGCCCTATACATTTGTATGGATGTGAAACATGGGCAATGAGCAAACAAGTTGGAAAACATCTGATGGCTGTGAAAATGTAGTTTCTGAAGAAAATGCAAAGAATTCACGGACAGACTGAAAAGCCAATGACCAAGCCCTACAAGAAACAAATGAAAACCGTAAACTGATGAGAGAAATTAGATGTAGACAGTCACAAAATTGTTAGCCGCGTTATGTTAAGAAATAATTTGGGGAATTTGGTGACAACTGGCAAGATCGAGGGGTAGAGAACAAGGGAAAGGCAGAGCAGAAAATACCAGATGACATGGCCACGTAGTATGGTCGAGACACGAACACTGAGCACTTTGGTGATCGCGTGAGATGGTGAAATGTGACTGCCCACGCTTATCGGCATGGCACATGATGAATGAATAAAACCTTGTCTTCCCCTCACTCATTCCTTTATCTTTTCATATCCATTTTCCTTCGCCCTTTTTTTTTTTTTTTTTCGTCTCTAATTTCCCTGGTATGCTTTTCAACGCCCCGTGGTCAGGGCTTTTCAGAAGCATGTGTATACTGTGGTGGAACAGATATATAATCATTTCCCAGTGAGACTAGTGTGGCAAACAATGATCAGAGGATTTGGTCGGCACTGAGATCTCCGAAGAAAAGGC
>JACEFZ010010207.1:0-100990 GCA_014155875.1 Cepaea nemoralis | reverse complement strand
GGGGGAGGGAAGGTTTTGGGGGGGGTGGTCTGAGAAAGTGAAGAATTGTGACGGAGTTCTGAAGATAACTCCGCACTGTGGGTTCCAGGGATAGTGAGTGGAATTCGAGACCCATAGTGGGTTACTTTGAGTCGGGCCTAGAGAGAGGCTAGTATACCTGTCGTGTGGGACGATATTTTAGTAGCCTTGAGAGGCAGTGCTATTCGACGTGTTCCATTGGGATGGAGATATATTCTTAGAGAATTATTGTTCCTGGATTTATATGTCACATGTGTCTGTGTTAATTCAGAATTAAAGGAATATTATGTGCGCAATTAACGCTTGTTCACTGACTGGTGTTTGGTGGTGATGCATCTTGATTAATTTGTTGTTCAACATCACATTGTTACAAGGACATACCCTAGACATAACCATAGCCACTCTATCTGTCACTTAGTCAACATTCACTTTGTGACAGAGGGAGAATGAGGAGGGGAGGAAGGAAAGGGAGGTGGAAGGGGAGGAGGAGGGAGGAGGAAAGAGGTAGGGGGAGGAGGAGGTAGAGGGAGGAGGAGGAGGAAGGAAAGTGAGGAGGAAGAGGAGGAGAAGGGAGGAGGAGGGTGGAGGGGAGGAGGAGGAGGGAGGAGGGTAGGAGGAGGAAGAGGGAAGAGGAGAGAAGAAGGAAGAAGGAGGAGGGAGGATGATGAGGGAGAAGGAGGCAGGAGGAGGAGGAGAGAGGCAGGAGGAGGAGGGATGAGGAGGGAGAGGGAGGAGGAGGGAAGATGAGGGAGGAGGGGGGAGGAGGCGGAGGGAGTAGGAGGGAGGAGGATGGAGGAGGAGGGGAGAGGAAGAGGGAGCAGGAGGAGGGAGGAGGGAGAGGGATGAGAGGGAGGAGGAAGAGGAGAAGGGTGGAGGGAGGAGGTAGAGGGAGGAGAAGAGAGGGGGAGAGAGTTCGCCATTCCGAATTCATACTCGTCTAGTTCTTCCCTTCTACACGACTGTAGATAACTTCCTTACACATAAAAAGATGAATTGTTATTGATATTGCCGTGGCATGGAGGAATATCAGCAGCAGAGTTGATCCAAAAAACCAAAGACTGAGATCTACGGAGAGCCATGAACGCCTACGCCAGCCGGCACGGCACTTGATGATGATGATTGCCGTGTGACGATTCTGTGTAGTCACGTCATTTTCTTCCCTTTCCCTAGCGTTTTGGTTCGGGGATTCTTTCATCATCATCATCATCATATATTTACGTACGTATTTTGGGAGGGGGAGGAGGGAGGAGGAAGGAAGAAGAAAAAAAAAACTATGACAGTTGACAGCTCTGGAATGAAAGGAAGGCGTGTAGAAAATTTCATCTCAATCGGATGGGCCGTTCGCGAACAAATAAAGGACATACATATTTACATACATACATATATACATACATATTTACATACATACACTTTGTTTTATAAATATAGATAGGTTCTATGTAGCATCTCAGTACTCTTTTTCTTGTTTCAATTGATATCTTTTTATTGGTCAGTATTCAAGGTTGATTGATTCATTGATTGATTTATTAATCGACATCACAGCATTCGGGGCATTCCCATAAGCGCTCTGTCCCCATCCTCAGAAGCCAGCGAAGAGTTCCATCCCCAATAGTACCAGTAGCAATCTGATTATGTGTGCGTCTCGCCTTTCCTCTAGGCGTCGAGCATCGGCCAGATCCCCTCGTCACTCCACGCTGTCGCATTGTTGCCAGACCATGGTGATCCATTTGCTCCTCCGAGGTGTACACGTGCTTCCACAAGGCCGCAACCACGTCTGCCTTATCATGCATCAATACTCCATCAAGTTTTGCAGAACCAGCCGATCTGTCTGCCTGTTCATTCCCCAGCACACCAGCATGCCCCGGAGAAAATATCCAGACGATGCTTGCCACCCATGACTTCCGAAGCGAAGAAAGCCACTCTGCGTGTATCGTATTCTCCATCCAGAGGAAAGTTGCACTGACCGCCTCCACCTCCATTCTTAAGCTAGATGTTGTGGTATCAGTATTCAAGATATCTACAAGACTCTTTATATCCGCCCACGATGTTCTTATCACTCTTCTATAAACCCATATCACTGCAGATTTCATACAGTTCCTTCTAATCTGTTGATTGTCCATGATTCAATATATGAAGCTCTTTCTAACATAGATTAACGAAGATAAATCGCATAGAGTATTCTTCATCTGATGAAGTGTCGCTCTTGCCTGGGCTATTCTATATTTAACTTCTTTATACAGATAAATAATGCACCTCTGAACAAGTTACAGTTTACATATTTATGAAGTATGATCACAGAAGATGACAGAATAGAACGAGGAATGGAAATAAGATGTCAAAAAACATATATATCTATGTCCACAAAATGACAGGCAACACATAACATATTCATACCAACCCTATGCTACTATTGTCAACAATGGACATTATCCAAATCACACTTAGGCAAATTCAACATCATCGAGATGAAATGAGTTAGAAGAGCTGCAAGTTTAATTTTCCGAAACTGATTAAGACATGATGTTGTCAGACTGACAGTTGAATCATTTCATCGTCCAACATATATTGAAAGGCAGAAGAACAAATGGTTCGACCACCTCGTTCGAATGCAATTCCACCAGTTACCAGCATGGCGCTACACCAAAGAAAATCTGATACGACAGGAAGAGGGGGCCTGAGAAGACAGTGGAACAACGATATAAAAGAAATTGTACCGTCAACGAAAAGACACTAGCCAGTGTCGCCCACCAACCGCTAGATTCTTAACTATTTCTCCCCACGATGTTTGACAGCAAAAGGGAAATGATTATGGTGAATGCATTTTCGACTGATGTATCAAGGTACTCAAATAAATGAACACATTGACTTGTTCCAGACAAGCTCGATTTATTTTATTATTGCAATTGGGTTTCCAAATGCAACGTACACATTACGGATACTAATAGAAAGGTCAACATGGTCATAGAAAGACATATATTTGTGTTTCATTGATAAATAAGTAGAAAAAAGTAAAACATTATGAACGGATTAAAATGTTGCAAGATATTAACATTTATGGGAAAGATCTCAGAATAATAAAGAAAATTTACTGGAACCAAGTAGCAGCAATTAAAATGGGAAATAAAGAGGACAATTATGAACAAATAAGGCTGGGAGTACGACAGGGCTGTGTATTGTCACCGGATCTCTTCTCCCTCTATAGCGAAGTAATAATGAGAGAGGTCAAAGAAAAGCCAGGAATGCTAATCGGAGGTTATAATATAAACAATATACGCTATGCAGAAGACACAATATTAGTGGCGGATAATGTAAAAGATCTACAACAAATGTTGGATATTGTGGTAACAGAGAATGCAAAAAAAAAAAAAAAAAAAAAAAAACCGCTAACAATGGTGATATAATAGAAAAAGATGACACCAAAATGTGAAATAGAAATAGAAGGGATAATTCTTAACCAAGTGTATAGTTTTAAATACCTAGCGGCATTTATATCATCAGCTTGAAGACTGTACAACAGAGATTAAGAGAGGAATAGGGCAAGCAAAGGCTGCATTCCTGAAAATGAAGAATATCTTATGCAATAAGTCACTGTCATTGAATGCAAGAAAGAGAGTGCTGAAGTGCTATATAGCACCTGTTTTGCTGTATGACAGTGAATCTTGGAATGTAAATGAACAAATTAGGAAGAGATTGGAAGCAACGAAGATGTGGTTCTTGAGACGAATGTTGCGAATTCCTTGGACTGCCAAAGTAACTAACGACGATTGCCAGAAAGAGGCTAATGAAACTAGAACACTATATACAACAAAAAGAAAGAAACAAACAGCTTTCTTTGGTCATGTGATGAGAAGAGAGGCATTGGAGAACATCATGACAACTCGAAAGTTTGAGGGGAAGAGAGGCAGAGACAGACCAAGAGAAATGATGCTGGACGGATTGAGACGGTGGCATGGAGGAATATCATCAGCTTAGTTTATCCAGAAAACCACAGACCGAGATCTCTGGAACGCTTACGCCAGCCGGTAAGGCACTTGATGATGATGATGAATTGGGTTTCCTCTTGTCTTCTATCAACAAATACTAAATCAGTTGAATTACCTTCTTCATCTGTGATTGGTTGAGCATGTCGCAATGAGTCCCAACTAGAACTATAACCACTTTGTTGGTCTTGGCTATCATCCAGTCGAACCAGCATCCAATGTGGTCATAGAATGTTGCCTCGGAGTACTCCAGCATGTTGAAGGTGAGGATCGTCACTGATGGGTGCTCAAAGAAGGTGTAGTGTGGGTACATGTAGAAAGCATGACCGCAGAAATCCCAGATTGACAGCTATGAAGATAAAAGCCATGTCCACACATGACATAGTGAAATCACGGATCGTACACAAAACATAATTCAAGAGTGGTTTACTTTAAAAAAAAAAAAAAAAGAGGTTAAAAACCCATTTGTTATTGTCATGATATTTTATTTAGTCAATTCTTAGCCAGATATGGCTGAGCTACCGCATGACAGCAGACGGTGCTACCTGCTTTCTGTTAACGCCGAATGTTGGGCGGCGTTCACTAAACGCGACACCTCACATTGAGCTAACGCTTCAGACTGAGGAGTGCAACTGGGAGGTTACAAGCCTTACCCTAGTGCAAGGTAGTGCAATCTAAAGACAAAATATCATAGCAGGCCCTAACCCTTGGTCGGCAACTGGTCTAGGATGAAAGTTTCGATAGACGGACAGTTAGAGCATTGCTCTGCTGAGCCGGCAGCTTGTCTTGTTCAGACGTTTTGGTGTTGCCTTTCCTCTGAAGTAAACTAGACAGGCCGAGAGATGGATCAGGCTGCATGGGCAACATATGGTCTCTAAATTCAGTCTAGGCTTTGGGCTATGGAGAGGTCTAACTCTATTTTACATACTATCGTCTATGTAACTCGACTTTCTGTTTATATTTCATATTCAACTATCTATAGTTCATGACGTGTGGAGTTGGTGATCGTGTCTGTCCCCAGTCTTCTGTCTCGTGTGCTGCCAATCATTTTTAACACTCATCATGTTACCTTGGGTGGAGGACAACCCACCATCATCATGTGCCATACTGATAATAGTGGGGGGGGGGGGTCACGTTACGCCATCTCACACGATCATCATAGTCGTGGATCAACTCTGTGTTCGTGTTTCAACCAATGCACGTGGCCAAGCCATCAATATACGAGGGCGAGTCAATAAGTAAGTCACACAGTTGTGTGGGAAGGCAGGTAAATGTATTTGGTGTTTTCTACAGGTTTTCTACAGATGAAAGCAACATCGAACTTTATATTCCCGTTCATCAGGTGGCGCTAGGTGTCTCATGCAGCGCATAAACAAATTGGCGACTGTACTTACGGAGTGTACAACCAAAGAGCAACGTGCTGGTGTGCGTTTTTTTTTTGGTGGGCAAAAGAACTACCTGCAAAGGATATTTATAAGGAAATGCTTCCTGTTTATGCTGACAAATGTTTGTCCCGTAAACTGGTGCATAGCTGGGTACGAATAATTTCTCAAGGACGCGAATTACGCCGAAGCTCAATGTGAAGTGAAAACGTGGTTTAGAAAACAGAGCACGCAGTTCTATGCGGCCGATTTGGGAGGACTGATAAAACGAATAAGTGCATCAATGATGGTGGAAATTATGTTGAGAAATAAAAGGACAATGTATGTATAAACATAAACTAGTTTCACGTTATTATCATATTTAGTTATTTTTCTACAGCCGTTTGTGACTTACTTATTGACCCCCCCCCCCCCCCCCGTATTAACATTATCTGCCTTCCCCTTGTTATTTTCTCCTCAATCTTGCTAGTTGTCACTAAGTTCCCTAGTTTATTTCTTTTCAATACGTGTCCCACAAAATTGTTGACGGCTACGTATAATTTCTTTAATCATTTTAAGGGTTTTATTTGCTACTTGTAGGACTTGCTCATTAGTTTGTCAGTCCCTGGTATTCTTTGCGTTTACCTCAGAAACCACATTTCCACTGCCATCGGATGTTTCTCAGCTTCTCTGTTCATCGGCCACGTTTCACTTCCTTACAAAAGTACAGGTTTTATGTAGCTCTTCAACGGTCAGTGTGTTGATATCTTTTTTATTAGTCAGTATGTTTTCCGTATTGCAAAAAAAAAAAAAAAAAAAGCTGCCTTCGCCATAGCTATCCTTGTTCTAAACTCTTCCAGGCATCTCCCTTCAGATGTTATGACTATTCCGAGATAGTTATATCGATTAACTTGTTTAAGAATATTCCCATTTATCCTTATACGTGGGATTTCTTTCTTCTTAGAGAAGACTATAACCTCTCGCTGTCTTCTTACAATTTAATTCTAACCCTAGTTATTAACATTGTACAATAATCGATTTCCAAAACGGACAAACCTCTAGTGACTTTCCCGGCATACCGTCTTGACGACCCTCCTCTAGGTCAAAGGTCGTGTCACATATATCAATGCCAGCACTTGTGTCTTGTAGTTCCTCTGACATCCTGGGCTGTTGGTCTACCAGGGTGTGCACCAGCGAGGTCTTGCCGCTCCGATGATGACCCACAACAAACACCTGGTTGTGTTAAGAATCTTATTTGAGCGAAATAGCGAACGGTATTTTCAAAGGGTCACAAATTGGGCAGCAGGCCCGTTTACATTCGACTCTTCCGACTACTCATCTGTCGCACATACATGATATATTGTATGTGTTACAAAAAACAACACATTGTTACAAAAATTAATACTGTAAACATAAAAAAGTGTATTTTACAATTTTATTAGATATGTAAAAAGGCAAGCAGATACACACACACACATACACACACACACACATAAGATACACTCACACATACATACACGTAATTACATACATTATTTAAACACACAGAGGCATACACCCACACACACTCCTTCGCAGACACTCATACCCACTCACAATTATAAATTCACTAACAAAACATTCACTCATACATACATCAACTGCCTCAATCTCTCTCCCCCTATCTTCTTCTCTCACCCTCTCCCCTTTCACTTCATCTCTCTCCCTCTCTCTTCTCCTCTCTCCCTCCCCCCTCTCTATCTCTCTCTGCCCCCTCTGTCTCTCGACCTCTTTCTCCTCCTCTTCCCCCTCTCTCTACCCACTCTTCTCCTCCCTCTTACGCTTCCTGCTCTATCTCTTTCTCTCTCTCTCTCTCTCTCTCTCTCTCTCTCTCTCTCTCTCTCTCTCTCTCTCTGTGTCTCGGTCTCGATAGTAAGCAGACAATCTAGAAACATCTACTGGCATTGGAAGTGTGGTTTTTGGGGGGAAATGTAAAGAATAAGATGGGCGGATTGTACAGAGACACGAATGCAGCAGCCCGTGAAAAAAAAAATGAAAAAAAAAATAATTATAGAAATTATACGTAGACATGCAATATTGTGTAGACACATCATGAGGAAAAATAAGCCTGGAAACATAGTAACAAATGAAAACATGATAGGAAATGAACACGAGAAACACACAGAAAACTACTTAAATGGCTCGGCCATATGTATTCATTAGGATGAGAAACCAGCCCACATGCACGGCTCTCGTGCTGGCGTGAGATGACGAAAAATGAAAGCCCACATTTGTAGGCATAACACTTAATGAAATTGATGATAGTGTTGATGATTATGATGTTAGTTAACATCCATATACCATTGTTTCAAAAGACATACGGGTATAGTAATAACTTCAACTATATTCTCTCATTGCACTTTGTTCTACGCTTGCTTGGGCATTACGTTGGCGTCTGTAGACAATAGAACACTTCAAACCCGTGAAGGAAATATCATTCAGCGGTGCTGACTCCTGACAAGGCTGCATCCTAATATTTAAACAACTAGAACCTGAACGTCCAGTTGTCACAATGTTCTCCAGCGCCTCTCATGTGATGAAAAGAGAGGCGCTGGAGAACATCGGGACAAACGGAAAGATCGAGGGGAAGAGAGGCAGAGGTAGACCACGAGAAATGATGCTGGATTGATTGCGACGGTGGCATGGAGGAATATCAACTGCAGTTGATGTAGAAAACCAAAGAACGAGATCTATGGAGAGTCATGAACGCCTACGCCATTCTGCATGGTATGTGATGATGATGTCCTGAACGTCTTCACATACGACAGTTTGGTACATTGTGTTTTAAAAAGGCTATAATACCAACACCCCATGGCGGTAGCGAATGTGACTAATCAGACCAATTCACGCTGTAAATGTACGTCCAAGACGTTTGCTGTGAATATAAAGTCATTTCCACCATCATGCACCATATTACACCACACGCTCTCAGCGTGTGACACATCTGCAATCATTTTCTCCTTTGTCTTTATTCCATTTCTAATCTTTGCCCTCCATGCAACACGATCAGTGGCGACCTGCTCTCAAGGTGCAATATCAATGCCTGTATTAATCATGTCCCGCTTACACACATCTTTGGATCAGCAGTCTTCAGTATCAAACCCTATACCATAACAGAACATAGAAGTTAAATATTATAGAATTTAATATTTTAGGGTTAGCATCGCCTTAAGGCCGCCCCAGAGATCATTTACCCATCTGTAATTCATCAAAAAAAAAAAAAAAAAGATGTCGTTTGGTATTGTACCATCATCAATCCTCCTAACGTGTTCTATCCAACTAAGTCTATGAAGACTGAGCATAGAACAAACCTATACTTTATAATATGTAAACACGTAAGCCATAAACAATATATTGCACGATTTCTTGCCTAGAATATTTCGCTGCATCTCGTCAGGTGCATATATAGAGTTATATTATCACATAAAGTAAATAAACAAATAATACATTGGCTGAAATAATAAATACATAATTACTGATATTGTTCAAATTTGGAGTATGTTTCCCTCATGGTAGTCTCAGATTGAAAAGGAAGTCCTAATTTTTGCATAGCGACCCCTGGAATCGCCTAATCGTTAATGTTTCGATATATTTGAGCAATCAATTAATATATAAAGATAAATTACAGAGAATGTTTTTCTTCCTGGGAAATGCTGCCTTTGCTTGGGCTATCCGGTCTCCTGGCCTGGCTTAAAGACTTTCTCCGTAATCCAGTTTACTGGACGCAGGGGTAACGCAGCTCGCGAGAACTGGTAGCGGTTCCTCGCCGCGTTGGTGACTTGCGGGATATGTGAGCCGGCCGCTCAGAAAGCAATGGCAAACTACTGAGCGTAATCTTACTAAGGAAATAAACAATCAGCTGAAAGATGCTGATGTTGACAGCAATGTCCTGTAAAGAATATGCGAATTGAAAAAAAAATAGTTACCTTGACTCCCTGGTGAACTTTGACCAGTGACTGACTTTCATGAAAGAAGGACATGATACTGCGCAGACCTGAATCACAGATGTCAGATGGCGGGAAACTCAACGGGTTGTCCCTGATGAGCAACGTCTGGTCTGTGCTGACGTCAAGCTTCTGCAGGATGGCAAGATAGATTCAGTGAATAGACATAACCAGAAAAGTGTATCCATGCATTATTCCCATCCATACATGCATCCATTCATTTATCCACCAATCTATCAGTGAATCCATCCGCTCATCCATCTATTTATTCCTCTATACATCCAATAATCCATCCATACATCCAGTGATCCATGTATACACTTAATCCATACATCCATTTATCCAGCCATCCAATCAACTATCCATCAATCAGTCCATTCATAAACCAATCTACCAATCAAACAATCAATCAAACAATTCATTCATCCATTAAAGGATACATTAATCTATTTATCCATACCCTCATTCATCTATTGAGAATTCCATTTATTCACCCATTCGTCTATCCATCATCCATGCTTGCATCCATCTAACTGTACATCCATCCATCCGTCTGTCCATCTATCCGTACTGCCATCCATCCATCCATTCATCAATCCATCCGTCCATCCATCCATTCATCCATTCGTCCGTCCATACATCCATCCATCCGTATAACAGCAATTATTAGGGTTACAGCAATAACTACAACAATTACATCAATTACTAGAACAAATACAGCAAATAATTACAATTACCAGCAATAACTACTATTACAGCATTAACTACTATATATTACAGCAACAATTACTACTATTACAGCAGTAAATACTACAATTATAAGCAATAACCACTACTACCGTAGTACTATAACAATAGTAGTTAAACAGTAACTATAAGAGCTCTGACCACATGTGCCGTATGGTGCACCAGTACCCCGCCCAGTGGTGTAGACTCGGCCAGTATGTAACAAACAACAACAATAACAACCCAGCAGTACAGACCCAACAAAACTGTAACAATAACATCATCATCATCAGCCTGCAGCCACCAACAGCAACAACAACAACAACAACAACAACAACAACAACAACAACAACAACAACAACAACAACAACAACAACAACAACAACAACAACAACAACAACAATAACAACAACCCAGGGCAGAACCAGCCAATGTGTAACAAGAACAAGAACAACAACAACAAAAACAACAACAACAACATACCACACCCTAGCTATATATCATTACCTTGATCACATGATAGGGCAGTGACTTAATTTTATTATTGCACAGGTCCAGTTTCTCCACCATTAGGAGTAGGTGGCCAGGAAACTTGTACAGTCTGTTGTCTGACAGATCTATGTGGGTCATGCTGTGTTTGGTGTGGGGTCGAATGATAAACGTGGGAACTGTGGTTATCTGCAAAGTAAACATAAACATTCCGACATTCAATTGACTGGCTAACTGGCACCTGGCCTTCTTGACAGACGATAGTTTGTAAAACGGAGTTATTTATACCTCTCCATAACACACAGTCTGGGCCGAGTTTAGAGACCATGTGTTGCCCATGCAGCATGATCTCTCTCACGGCCTGTCTAGTTCACTCCAGAGGAAAGGTAACACCAATACATCTGGAACAAGACAAGCTGCAGAAGATGATATCAGCGAAGCAATGTTCTAACTGTCCACGTGTCGGAGCTTCTATCCTAGACCTGTTACCGACCAAGGCTTAAGGCCGGTCTGCCCTGCCATGACATTTAGTCAGGTAAGGTTTGTACCCTGCCAATTGTGCTCCGTCAACCGAAGCTTTTGATACAATGTGGGGTGACGGGTTTAGTAACCACCGCCGGACTTCCGGCTCTAAGAAAAAGGAGGTAGGGTACCGTCTACTGCCATATGGTTGCTCAATCATAGCTCAATCATAGCTGACCAAGACCTGACTTGCAGTTACTATTCTGCTTAAACATGTGGCCTGCTCCGTGGCGATAATGTTACAGACGCTGCACGTAAACCCGCATACCGCGTTAGAAACACAGTTGCGGCGGGAATTAGGCAGCAGAACGCCTGTGTTTTGATTTTTGTTATGAAATGGTATGGCTGCCGATCGTTCAGAAAGCAATGGCAAACTACTGAAAGTAAACTTGCCCAGGAATCACGAACAGCCAAACAATGCGTCCACGACTCCTTCATCACAGAGCCGGTGTACTCTTTGTACACTAGACTGATTTTTGCGTGTGGGCCAGCCCTATTACCAATGTCCGTCGCCATCAGGCGAAACCCACTCCGATTTCTGAGGTGTGTGCAATTTACGTCCCACAGTCAAGGACAAGACGTCAATATTATAGTCCAGCTGACCGGTGTAGGGGTTGAACCTGCCACCTTGTCATCAGCACAACGGAAGTTAAAGAGCGAGCGCACTATCTATTCGGCCATGCTGACCTCCACCTGCTACATGATAACAATGTTACTGTGTCATAAGTTCTTACTTAGCTGATTAAATGCCAGGGGATGATAAATCGTCTTATTCAAACTTCCCTTAACTACCATGGGCTTATAAATAAAACTGTAGGTAAAATAATTACTACCGTATTTTTTCCTATGCAAACTCTTTTAATTTGATGTTATTACAACATGGCTGCTACCATATTAACACATTTTAGATCAAAATTGTGGCATACCCTACTTCCCATGTTCTGCCATCCATTTTTTGTTTTATCCGAAAAAAATGCTATTTGTTTAGCACTGACTGTGTTCATATTGTATAGCTTCTCCATTGCTATGTCCAATCTAATTGTACCCTTAATTGTTGTTGTTGTTTTGTTTTTTCAATACCGACAATTGTCCCTGAACATCTTGCGAAACCCCTGTTCCGCCTTCAATGGCGTCAGCACACTAAGTGTGGTAGCAAGCATATGAACTACGCTGAGTTCAAAGCGAGCGAAAAACAACAAAAAAGCAAAGTGAGCGAACAACAACAAACAAACAAACTAACCTCGTTCTTGCAAGCAATTAACACGTCTAGCTTTGGCAGCAGAAATACATCGGTTGCTAAGATACCGATCTTGTTATCAGAAACATCCAAGTCCACAAGACTTTTCAGTTGGCCGACGTCTCGTGATATCTGACAGCCACAGATAGAAATAGAGAGACAGTTAAACAGAGTGGTCGAAAACATACCCAAATGGATTGACAGAATAATACACAGCGACGCTGGAAACGTGGTCAAACCGACACACACAAATCCCCTACGTCATCGATTGGACTGCACATTTTTGAAACCGATTACATGATTGATAGAGACAATGCGTTTCGCAAATGGTCGCATTGTGAAGGTGGCAGAAGCGATCGCCATTAATTTACAGGAGCCGATTTTATGCAAACAGAAAGACGTGATAGTCAGTGTAAAATTAGCATGGTAGACAATTACTGTGTGAATATGTGTATATTTCAGCTTGAAGGATTTATCTAATCACTGTAGATTATGTTGTGTGATTTCTGCATTATGTACCAGACAAGATGCAGCGAAATATCCGAGGCAGTAAATCGTGCAATCTATTGTTTGTGTCTTCGTTATCCAAATTCACTACGGGAAAACGTCGTTTTGAAATGGCAACATATAATTTCGACGCGACGTTGCCGAAGGGATTAGAAGGCACTCTGTCTTAAACTTCAAGTACGTTGATGATGAGGTAGCAGGATCGTTTCTGACACGCGGCAGTTTAGTGTTCAAAGCTAATATCTCGATCAGAAAGCAATGGCAAGCTACTGAACGTGAAATTACCTAGAAAATAAACTAGATGCTGAGGTTGATCGCCACGTCCTGCTTAGGACAGGCAATTGTTTAAATAGGGACTTTACTTGTTTCTGTTAATAATATAACGAGTTTTGAGTCCATTAAAGAATGTTTCTACCAACCCCAGAATGATTTTCATGCAATTTTACGTGCAGTAGTTGCCATTTCTTTCTGGGCGAAAAATGAGAGAAAGAAAGAAAGAAAGAAAGAAAGAAAGAAAGACGGACAGACAGACAGAAATAAGAAGGGAAAGAAAGAAAGAAAGAAAGAAAGACATTAAAGACAAAAAGAAAGAAAGAAAGAAAGAAAGAAAGAAAGAAAGAAAGAAAGAGACTTGTAGTCGAGTCTTCACATTTAAATACTCCTCACCTCGCGTAAACTGTTCTTGCAGCACCTGAGAACTTCGAGCCGGCGAAGAGGGGCCACCTCCTTGAACACGGACACCAGTTTATTGTTGTCCAGGACTAGAATACGTAGTTTACGGAGCTTCGAAACTCCATTGATGGAGATAATCTGAGAATAGAACAACAGAAGTTACTTAACTAAGGTACGCAAATACAGTCAGATTTGCGATCAGAAAGATGGTGCCTCTTAGCGAAGTGACATTGGCCCTGCATTTCACTCCGAAGGCTGTGCTTTCGATTCCGGTCTACATCGTTTGCTTCACTAGTGCAATGTTCTCGGAGACTCCTACTGAGTTAGTACTTTGTGAGAGCTTTTGGTAGGTCGTCCTGTAGAAAGAGACCGAGCCGTATGGGAAAAACACTGTACAATAAAATCGATCTGTTTGCCTTTTAAAAGCCGTCAGATGTAACGGGTAAATTGTGGTAGTTTTATGTGCTAAAACTAATACGCACTCGATTGGTTTTTGGGTCAATATCACATCGATCTCCTTTAATTCCCAGACATTTTTGGCACCTTGTTTCTGCTGGGTCAGCCTGAGAAGCTAGATCAATTTTTAAAATACAAGCTGTCTGGGGGTGGGTTCGATCAAATAACACTGGGGTGGCAGGCAAGTATAAAAGTCACTGAACTAATGCACCTTTAGGTTTGTGACGGACAGATGGAAAGACAGACAAAAAGACAGACAGACTGACAGACAGACTGACAGAGAGAGAGAGAGAGAGAGAGGAGAAGAGAGAGAGAGAGAGAGAGGAGAGAGAGAGAGAGAGAGAGAGAGAGAGAGAGAGAGGCAGAGAACAGACAGATAGATAAACAAACAGACAGAAAGAGAGACGGGCAGAGAGACAGACAGAAGCATGCACGGGTGGTTGGATGGATAGATGGATAAAAGACAGACAGAGAGGCAGACAGGCAGTCAGACAGACGTTCGGACGGCCGGAAGAATGCATAGATGGATGGATGGATGGATGGAAGGATAGACAGACAGGCATGCAGGCACGTGGGCAGATAGGCAGATAGGTGACAGATAAACAGACAGACGATGGACGGAGGACTGGAAGGACGGATGGACTGATGGATAGACAGACAGGCAGCAAGCAGACAGAGACACAGTCTGCAGGTAGGTAGGTACGTAGATAGATAGGTAGGCATTTATGTAGGTAGGGAGGTAGGTAGGTAGGCAGGCAGGCAGGCAGGCAGGCAGGTAGGTAGGTAGGTAGGTAGGTATGTAGGTAGGGAGGGAGGTAGGTAGGTAGGTAGGCAGGTAGGTAGGCAGGCAGGCAGGCAGGCAGGTAGATAGGTAGGTAGGTAGTTAGGTAGGTAGGTAGGGAGTTAGGTAGCTAGCTAGGTAGGTAGGTAGGTGGGTATAGGAACTGCTCTCTTACTTGATTATCACTAAGGTCCAAGCGACTCAACTTCTGAAGTTTTCTCAAACAAACTGGCAACTTCGTTAGTTTGTTGTTGGCCAGGCGAATGTCGACAAGCTGTTCCAAATTTTGCATGCACTCTGCAAAATAAAACAAAAAGACTGGAATGCTGGAATGTCTTTAATATGTTCTTAAGTCTATATGCGATGTCGAAAGCGTTAGAGTGCTTGCTCTCATGCTTCCCTTGATCTGATGGTGGGATAGCGAGTTCTTTCCTTACACTAGTCAGTTGCCTTGAATGTTGATTTCTCGTTCAGAAAACAAAGACAAGGTCCTTTTCATGACGTGGCAATGAACAACAGCATTTGTTTTGGCTGTTTTTATTTACTGGGCAATTGTTACATTCAGTAGTTTGCCATTTCTTTCTGACAAGGGCAAACTACAAAACGTAAAATTGAGTAGAAAACCAATCACGGGTTGATATCAATGTCCTGCAAAAGATATGCTAGCTTTTCACTGTGTGAATTATTGATGTCACAATAGACGTAATATCCATCGCGTTGCCTTCATCTTACCAGTTCAGTTTAAGAAACCACCATCCACCCTCTCCTCCTTCCGCACATCCTTCACCTGTATGTACCCAATGACAGACATCGCTCCCTCTTGGCTAATCTCATCGCGGGCTGGGCTCCAAACCTCTTTCCCTGTCAATGCTGGGTGTTGCGGTCTTCGCAAGACGTCTTATAACACTACTAGTGTTTATAATGTATATAAGCTCTATAATGTCTATAATGTCTATAATGTCTTTAACCTCTATAATGTCTATAATGTATATAACCTCTATAATGTCTATAATGTATATACACTCTATAATGTCTATAATGTCTATAATGTATATAATGTCTATAATGTCTATAGTGTCTATAACCTCTATAATGTCTATAATGTATATAACCTCTATAATGTCTATAATGTATATAACCTCTATAATGTCTATAATGTCTATAATGTCTATAATGTCTATAATGTCTATAACCTCTATAATGTCTATAATGTCTATAATGTCTATAACCTCTATAATGTCTATAATGTCTATAACCTCTATAATGTCTATAATGTCTATAACCTCTATAATGTCCCTAATGTCTATAATGTCTATAACCTCTATAATGTCTATAATGTCTATAACCTCTATAATGTCTATAACCTCTATAGTGTCTATAACCTCTATAATGTCTATAATGTCTATAACCCTCTATAATGTCTACAATGTCTATAAACTCTATAATGTCTTTAATGTCTATAATGTCTATAACCTCTATAGTGTCCATAATGTCTATAATGTCTATAACCTCTATAATGTCCATAATGTCTATAATGTATATAATGTCTATAATGTCAACCTCTATAATGTCTATAATGTCTATAATGTCTATAATGTCTATAACCTCTATAATGTCTATAATGTCTATAATGTCTATAACCTCTATAATGTCTATAATGTATATAACCTCTGTAATGTCTATAATGTATATAATCTCTATAATGTCTATAATGTCTGTAACCTCTATAATGTCTATAATGTCTATAATGTCTATAATGTCTATAACTTCTATAATGTCTATAATGTCTATAACCTCTATAATGTCTATAATGTCTATAAAGTCTTTAACCTCTATAATGTCTATAATGTCTATAATGTATATAACCTCTATAATGTCTATAATGTCTATAACCTCTATAATGTCTATAACCTCTATAATGTCTATAACCTCTATAACGTCTATAACCTCTATAATGTCTATAATGTCCATAACCTCTATAATGTCTATAATGTCTATAACCTCTATAATGTCTATAATGTCTATAACCTCTATAATGTCTATAATGTCTATAACCTCTATAATGTCTATAACCTCTATAATGTCTATAACCTCTATAATGTCTATAACCTCTATAATGTCTATAACGTCTCTAATGTCTATAACCTCTATAATGGCTATAATGTCTATAATGGCTATAATGTCTATAATGGCTATAACCTCTGTAATGTCTATAACCTCTATATTGTCTATAATACCTATAAAGACTGCAGAATCTTATGTAATATTTAACAAGTGGCTTAGTGATGAACAACTTTTGGAATAACGACGGTTGGCAGCCATGTTTTACAGATTATTTTGAGAAACGACTAATATAATCTATTAACAGTCAACTTTTAAATATTAACATTCAAAACACGAAAACTATGATACGTAATAGTGGAAACTATGATAATTAGCGGTGGAAAGGAAAGGCCATCAATGAATATCACATAAAGGGGGAGACACTAGAACAAGTAACATGTTTTTTCCTATATCTGTCGTGGAATAAAAAGACGATGGCAGAAGTGACATTGACATTTAAAAAAAAAAAAAAGAATAGAATGGCCAACGATGCTTTCAACATAATGAAATCAGTATTAACATCTAGAAAGATTAACGACGCATTAAAAATGAGAATTGTCAAATGTTGCATGTATTCAACACTACTTATGGCACTGAAGAGTGGACATTGAACAAGCGACTAGAAAGTCGCATAGAGGCCCTCGAGATGTGGATATACAGACGAATATGTCGTATTTCAAGAAAACAAAAGCAATCAAATACAGAGGCTCTAAAAACATTGGGAAGGAAAAGAGAGTTGATGAAATAAATAAAAAAGAGGCAAGTTAAATATTTCGGCCACTTAAAACGACATAACGCTCTCATAAAAACAAAACTGGAGGGCAAGGTTGAAGACAAGCAAGTAAGAGGTAGACAATGATACAAGTGGGAAGATAACATCAATAGTAGTTGTAGTTCAATAGATGGACGAACATCAGTCTGACAGAATGTACAGTCAAGGCGAGAGACAGACAGTGTTGAAGATCCATTGCAGTCAATATTCATTGTGGAGACTCACCTGATTGATTGAACAAACGTAGTCTGACGGTCTGACCTAAACATTACCTTTCCGTGTTTATTCTTCTTCTACCCTACTATAATCTATTGGGGCATGTAAAGAGATAAAGTAATGATGCTGGATGGACTGAGACGCTGGGATAGTGGAATATCATCAGCGGAGATGATCCAGAGCACCAAGGACAAATCTGTGGAGAGACATGAACACCTACTCTAGCCGGCAAAGAACATAATGCTAATGATAAGGACTCACCTGGAAACGAGGTATCGGTCAGCCGGTTGTCACTGAGGTCCAGCTTGGTCAGGTAGATCAGGGAACTGACCAGCTTCTCGGGGATCGACTTCAGCTGAATGCTCGAGGCTGTCAGCCTTTTGATCGTTGCAGACAGTTTCTGATAGAGGACATAGAAACACAGGGGACACAGATTCACAGGCTTACATTGAAGATATGGATAAAATGAAGAAAGTAAATGCCACATTTCTTACCACGATTTCTTTACTAATCATTGTAGAACAACGTGTCGTATTTAATGGAAACAAAAACATCAAATACCCAAACTTCTAGAAAAACTGGGAATGAAAAGAGAGTTGATGAAAGAAATAAAAAAGAGGCAAGTAAAATATTCCGACCACGCTACAAGACACAAATCTCTTGTAAAAGCTATTCTAGGGGGTAAGGTTGAGGCAAGCGAGTAAGAGGTAGACAACGATACGAGTGGGAAGATAACATCATGAGATGGACGAACATCAGTCTGACAGAATGTACAGTCAGGGCAAGAGACAGACAGTGTTGGAGATCCATTGAAGCTAACCTTCATTGCGGAGACGGCACCTATTTGATTGCCAAATGGATAAGAGTGTCCGTTATTATATATATATATATATATATATATATATATATATATATATATATATATATATATATATATATATATATATATATATATATATATATATATATATATGGTCTGTTGATGCCAAAGTAGCAGGTTCAACCCCCTACACCAGTCAGTTTGACTGAAAAGTTGATTTCTGGTTCTTGATTTTGTGACGTAAATTACAAGTACCTCTGAAGTCGGAGCGGGTTCGTCTGATAGTGAGGGACACTGGTAATAGGGAAAGCTAATCAACATGCAAAAATCAGCCAAATGCACTAGAAGTAATAGCATGTGGATGCACTACGTTTGAGTTCAAAGCGAGTGAGCGTTAATAAAGAAAATTGGCTCAACTATTTGCCATTATTTTCTGAACGAGGAGTCAGCGTTTGAAGTCCAACCGACCTGTGCTATGGTTGAACCCCCGTACCACACCGTCAGTGCATTGGAAGTTCAAGCGCAATTGTATAATCCCCGATGCCAGGTAGACCTGAAGCAGTTTCCTGCTGAGGTCAGTAATGCAATAGCGCCATCACATGTTATTGGTTATGATATGTTCGTCCATCATGAATGACGAGGACCATTCATTACACTGCATCTTTTGATGAGGAACGAATGACTTGCGCTTTAGTTTTATATAGCGAGGTAGTGGTCGCGCAACTCCATCTTCCCCGCTCTCTCGTCTGTGTCCATCTGGCTCCAGTGGCGAGCATGGCAAGACGACTGGAAGACGGACACAGTTGCAGTGGACGTTAGGGGCTGCCTCGGCCAGTTATTCCTGTATATATTGGCTCTCGGGAGCCTAGTGCAAACGGCCCTTCCGTCATTTCCTTTAATTTTCAGTTTTAAGGCAGCGAAGCGACAAGCAATGAGCGTATGATTACTGATGGATCCATAAGATTTCCTTCGGCGAAGACGGACTGACCGCCAGTACAGACCACACACATATGAGGCGAGAAGCTGCCCACAGAAGATATTGCTCGTCTAAGTTGCGAACAGATCTCCCGATTTACGGTTGAGCCTCACCAGCGCACAAGTGCACATGGCGACTGACAGGACAGACGTTCACGCACACGCAAGCCTAGAGTAGCATCGCTAAAGCGCGCCCTCCCGGTACAAGGTGATACATGCAAAACCACAGGACGCCTACCGACGAGCTTTCAAGCTACGCCGGCAGGACTGACCGAAAAAAAAAGAAGCTATACCAGCTTACTGACTGCAGGCCGGCGACTCATCGAGAGAGAGTGGGCGCTTATCGAGACTTGGTCGAACGGTCGTACAAATTTTGCTCTTTTGCCCGCTCAAACCACGACCCTGGCTGCAAGATGCGGTTACATTCTCGAAACGCCATGCCTCGCTAACTTATAGAACAAGGAGGAATAGACGGTCTATCTTTTCCTCATTTGGGAAGCCCAAGCGTCCAACCAGCGCTCGACCACGCCCACGGCGTTACCACCGGAGTGCTCTATTAACTATTCCTAAGATGGCCCTAACACAAATGGACGGAAATAACCGGCTCTCTGGCTTAAGAGTTTTTGACGCAGTTCGTGATCCCGTATACTCGCGTTCGAAAATTTTCTGCTGGCAATTTGGCAGCAGACCGCCTTGAGTTGGTGTGTTACGAAATGATAGGGTCGTTCAGAAAGCAATGTCAAACTACTGAACGTAGACTTGCCAAGAGATCACAATTAGCAAAAAATGCTTGTGTTGACTGCGACGTCCTGTAAAGGATATACAAGTAACCAGTTGTAACTTACCTGAACATTGTCTATTGTGTTCGAACCTACATCAATCAGTCTGAGGGCGACGACCGTGTCTGTCTTCTCGACCTTCAGCCGCGCTGGATGCAAGTGCCTGGACTCCAGTAATCCAACGTGGGCCATCGGGGTCGGACCGTAAGGGCTTGGGGTCGCAGTTTTTGCTGCTAACTCGTCTCCTGCCCTTCGCTGCCATGGCAACAAAAGAGATGAATCATGTCAATATGTTGCTTTCGATCTCATTGCACAGATCACTACAATCTACGAGGGGGATTCAAACGAAAACTTTAAAAAACAAATAGCGTGTAATGGAAATTGCAATAGCAATTGCCATTGTCTTGTAATCTGTCAATATTGTTGTTAAGGATATAAAGAGGGTTACGCACATGACATCACGGTGCAGACGAACACTGTCACATCATAATGACAGTTTAAAGTTCGCCATCCTCTTTTGACATGCACCAAAGAGGAGCAGCGTGCTGCTATCGGTGTTTTCTGTTTGCTGTTATCAATGTTTTCTTGTTATCAGTAAAGGAGTGAAACATAGAAATGCATTGGCGAATGAAGGTCCAGTATGGCGATGCACGCCTTTCAGTCCAGCAAGTGCATGACTAGGAAGTTTCAAAACGTCGTGACCTGTTTGAAGAGAAACAGTGAGTGGTGTATGAGTGGTTACACCCTCGACCAAGATAATTATTTTCCTACGGGAACTCATGCATTTTATCGACGCTTCAGGACTTGCATTAAACACAGTGGTGTTTAAATCGAAAAATAATGCATTTTATTCTTTACCTTTACAGAATATATACACACCAAAACAACACTAAACATTAAATAAGGTTTTACCGGGGTAAGTTAATAAGTAAGTCACAAATGGCTATAGAAAAATAACTAACTATGATAACAACTTGAAACCAGTTTATTTTTATACAAAATTTCCAACAACATTGATGCACTTATAACATCGTTTTATCAGTGCTCCCAAACGGGTTGCATAAATCTGAGTGCTCTGTTATCATTTACCTGCCATCCCATAGAACTGTGTGACTTACTTATTGATTCACGCTCATAACTTTTTCTACCCAGCTATGTATCGCTTTAATGGACATCGCTAGGGGCTATGTCCACTGAAAACTCACCTTGGCGGGAGACATTTCGTGAATGACGCCAAAGTTAAATGTGAAGTGAAAACGTGGTTTAAAAAACAGGGCACACAGTTCTATGCAGCCGGTTGTGGAGGACTGATAAAACGATGGGATAAATGCATCAATGTTGGTGGAAATAATAAAGGGACAATGTATGTATAAAAATAAACTGGTTTCAAGTTGTTATCGTAGTTAGTTATTTTTCTACAGTCATTTGTGATTTACTTATTAACTTACCCTCGTAATTTAAATCCCCATCGTTTTATCTAACTAGACATAGACAGTCAATCATGTTTTGGGAATATTATGAAGAGAAATAAACTGAAAATCTTTGTGACAAAAGGCACGATTAATGAAAAAAAGAGCTATTGGAAGACATAAAAGCAAACACATGGATGGCTTGACCACTTGGCGTAATCGGAAAAATTACACAGAGCTGGTTCAAGATTCATGTGAAATGGCGAATCATGACCGCCAACGCTTCACGGCCTGGCACATGATCTATCCATCCATCCATCCATCCATCCATCCGTCCGTCCGTCCGTCCGTCCGTCCGTCCGTCCGTCCGTCTGTCTGTCTGTCTGTCTGTCTGTCTGTCTGTCTGTCTGTCTGTCTGTCTGTCTGTCTGTCTGTCTGTCTGTCTGTCTGTCTGTCTGTCTGTCTGTCTGTCTGACCATACACCCACTCACCCATCCATCCATCCATCCGTATGTTCGTTCGCCCGTGGCCTCCCGTCCGTCCGTCTGTCTGTCTATCCATCGATCGGGCGGTCGACCTCACTGTATGTCTGTCGTTCTGTATGTATTTATATCTCTCAACCTCTATATTTGTCCACATGTCAGTCTGTGTGTCTATCCGTCTCCAAATGTCATTTCCGTGTATCACCAAATGTAGTGTCTGTCTGTCACCAAATGCAATGTCTGTCTGTCAACACATGTAATGTTCGTCAGTCACCAAATGTAATCTATTGTAGAGACTGTTGCCTTTAAGTTGGTTCCTACGGGCAATAAAAACGACCGTGTAGAAACTAAATTAAACCAAACGACAGAAATAAGTGAAAGAAGACGTAATGTTACGTGTCTTATCAAAGCGTAAGTAACAATGTTGACGAGAACCACTTACCACAACGTTTACAAAGAATTCTGACTCTTTACTAGAAACTATATAAAAACAAGGGGACTTAAATACACATCGTAAATCAGATGTCGGGGGAGATAAGTCACGAAAGTATTCCACTGTACAAACAAAGAACGAACTAGTACGCTGAACTTCTAAAATGTCAGCCGGGGGTCAGGTTAAAAGGCAATTTTTAATCGTCATACTATGTATACTTCTTTATTGACTTGTTTGAACTAGGTTCGGATTTCAAAGCAGTAATATCCGATCTATGAAATACTTAGGCGAATTATTTCCCCGTAAACTTTGGTCCAGGATTTCGGAAAACTCGCCTTCGCAAATAGGATTTTCTGATCGCTGGCGTAACACATTTCTCGTCCTTGATATCTCGTTGTCTGCATGACTTATCTGTAGACATCTTTCGCAATTCAAAACAATATTCTCCGTATTGAATTTGAATAACTAAGACAAGCAGTAGATTGCACTATTTATTGCCTGACATATTTCGCTGCAACTCGTCAGATACATACTGCAGAAATCCCACAACATACACTAAACTGATTAGATAAATTTTTCTAGCTGAAATATACACATATTCGCTGAGTAGTTTCAATTGTCTACCGCGATTGTTTTAAACTGACTATCATGTCTTTCTGTTTGCACAATGCTGGTTTCTGTCGATTAATGGCAATTGTTTCAGCGACCTTTAACAAGCGACCATATTGTGTATAAAACAAGACGAGAAAGCATTGTCCCTATCAATCACGTGACCGGCATCCAAACTGTGCCGTCCAATCTAAGACGTAGGACGTTTTTGATGTGTTGGCTTGGCCAAATTCCTATCATTTTTGTTTATTTTTATATCAATCCAATTGGCTATGTGTTCGGCCACAGTGTTTGTTTAACTGCCTCTCTGTTCTGCCGATGTAGGTAGAGTCGCATCCATGTAAACTGGTAAATACTATAGGCTTAGGCGTACAGAGGGGCATGTTCCTTTACTGCTGGGGTGGGAATAGGTGTGGTTCTGTACCTAATAACTGGAGTTGCAGCAACTTTCCCAATGACTGCTGACTGAGCTAACGCTTGTGGTTTTGAATGTCACTGCTTGCGTGTAATACAGATAATTGCGACTATTAGTATAGCTCGAATATGCACTATGCTTGAGATCAAAGCAAGCGAATGCACAATAATAATGCTAATAATAATAATAATAATAATAATAATAATAATAATAATAGTCCATACAAAACAGTATTTATTTACAAGGTGGATTGTGTGTTATTCTTTACATTTGCGTATACAATCAATACATCCATATACACATATGATAATATTAAATTCATGGCATAATGCAATTACCTACATATAACTTGATGATTGATGGGATGATCTTCTGACGTCATGCATACTAATATCTTTCAATAGAATGCATTCATAATGCAAATATTCTCATTCACACCAAGAGCATATATATAAGGACTCATTAACATGAAATTACAGCAAAGTATTGTGGAAATATTTCTCTGAAAATATAACATTTTTAAAAACTAGAGATATACGAATATAAATCAGTTTAACGGTATTACTGTAATGATCATACATTATACATTGAAACAAGCGTCGCATTTTACAAAATTGAAAACAGTCAAGAGAGAAAGAGGGAGATAGATTAGAGAGAGAGAGAGAGAGAGAGAGAGAGAGAGAGAGAGAGAGAGAGAGAGAGAGAGAGAGAGAGAGAGAGAGAGAGAGAGAGAGAGAGTTGGGAGAAAAGGGAGAGAGAGAGACAGATAGAGACATATATACAGAGAGAGAGAGAGAGAGAGAGAGAGAGAGAGAGAGAGAGAGAGAGAGAGAGAGAGAGAGAGAGAGAGAGAGAACGAACGAACGAACGAACAAACTTTATTTTCAAAGGGTTAAGAATTGGGCACGCAGTCCCGTCTAACATTCTGCCCTTCTATCACTCTCTTTCATACATTATTTCATTCACACATCATTCAAGGCTAACAGAGAACAGCAACAATATAAAAGATATGCATTATAAAGGCATGGGCAAAATGCGAACATCAAAACTACACGACACAGTAAAATTAGATAATGGTCTGACACTTGTTATTAGCCATGTGGAATATACTGGCCTACCAAAAGGGGACTGGCTGTTATACTAGGGTTTTGTTATTATTATTATTATCTCTATTATTAAGGGGGAAGATAATCCGTACTGAGATAGTGTTCGAGTAATTTGCGATTATATGAGAGAGAGAGAGAGAGAGAGAGAGAGAGAGAGAGAGAGAGAGAGAGAGAGAGAGAGAGAGAGAGAGAGAGAGAGAGAGAGAGAGAGAGAGAGAGAGAGAGAGAGAGAGAGAGGTGTTCTTTTTATTTTACTCCGAATGTTCAAAATGTAATTCCTTCTCATACACTCACTTGTCTATACTGCAGCTCACGAGTTTTAAAACAAACCTTTCACGAAGTGCGAAAATTAAAACAATTTAAATTCGAAAGTTCACATGATAAAATAGATAATAATATGGTTTCTCATCACCAATCTCCTCATCTGATGGCAGTTGATTTGGATCGGTCATGAAATAGTGTGAATCAACAAGAGGCAATCCTAATCTCTATCTATGCTCTAATTCCAAGAATGCCTCTCTTTTTGTACAGTCATGAAACATGTAGTATGGCATTATACTCCCCACTTCCTGTCCCCAAAATGGAGGATAGGCGGTTGAGCTTTTAAGACCTCAGGAGTGTTTATACTTGTGGCTACGGTTTGCTTACGCATTTTCCTAATGTTGGAATGGTAATGCAACGTTCCGTAGCACTACTACTGAGTTCAGTGCGTGCAGAGACACTGTGAGTTGTGAATTTCGTGTGGAGTGCTTTTACATATGTCTGCAGGTGTTTGTAGCGTGAACTGCATGTTCAGAAAAATGGCGGCCGGTCGATAGCTGAAATAACTGGGTTGCCTTATGCAGTAATGTGTGGCTGCTGGTTTTCTAGTGACTGCCGCTTCCATCGATGATGGACTATATTTTTCGTGCCAGACTTTTGTATTGGCATTATGCATAGTATACTTGTGCAAGCTGTTGCTTTGTCGAGACTCTTGCATATTCCACTTTTCACATGGTTCAATCAGGAGCATTATGTGTTATATTCACTGGCAGCTAATTTGTCGACCCTTTGAAGCGAAGTTGGAGCCGCGACTAACTAACTAACTAACTAACTAACTAACTAACTAACCAATTAACTAACCAACCAACTAACTAACTAACTAACTAACTAACTAACTAACTAACTAACTAACTAACTAACTAATTAACTAACTAACTAACTAACCAACTACCTAACTAACTAACCAACTAACTAACTAACTAACTAAATAACTAACTAAGTAACTAACTAACTAACTAACCAACTAACTAACTAACTAACTAACTAACTAACTAACTAACTAACTAACTAACTAATTAACTAACTAACTAACTAACTAACTAACCAACTAACCAACTAACTAACTAACTAACTAACTAACTAAGTAACCAACTAACTAACTAACTAACCAACTAACTAAATAACTAACTAACTAACTAAGTAACTAACCAATTAACTAACTAACTAACTAACTAACCAACTAACCAACTAACTAACTAGCTAACTAACTAATCAACTAACTAACTAACTAACTAACTAACTAACTAACTAACTGACTGACTGACTAACTAACTAACTAACTGACTGAATAACCGACTAGCTAGCTAACTAACTAACTAACTAACTATGTAAGCTTCCACAAGACAGCTTCAACAGTGAGTAAAGCTATTTTTTTGTTAAATTATCAAATACATTAAATGATGGTAAAACTAATCTGTGTCAATATTTCCTGGTTCAGGTCTATGTGATCTCCAGTTCTCTTCTTTTTTTGTATCAGTATTATTTAATAGATTAGAAAACCTATCGCTGTGGTCAAGGTAATCGTATGCAACATATAAAACATATTGACTAATAAAATGATGTCAATAGCAACGAGAAAAAGAGTGTTGAAGTGCTAAATAGAACTGGTGTTTTTGTAAGGAAGTGAAACGTGGACGATAAGCAGACAAGCTGAAAGATATCTAGTGGCTGCGGAAATGTGGTTTCTGAGGAAAATGTAAAGAATACCATGGACAGAAAGAAAAACAAATGAGCAAGTCCTACACGAGGCAAATGAAAACCGCAGTCAAATTGCGTCCGAAGGCTCCCATGGCATTACCCGCGTAGTCTCATAACCATTAATAAATAAATACGCATGTATTGTTTGACGCGAAAAGCAGTAGGGGTAATAATTAGATATTAGAGGATGCACTAGACAACATACAAATTTAAAACTATTGTTGCTGACCGGGATTCGAACCTGTCACCTCCAAACGACGACAGCGCCTCACTGGCGATTTCACTGAAAGACTGTAACTGGGGGAAAGTTCTGTATAATAATAGCTACGTGATGATGGCGCCCTTTAAAGAAAGCGAAACTAAGAAGTAGGAGGAAAATATAACTCTTTTGTTTCAAAGATCGAAAAGGATTAATACTATAATGGCAATGCGATTTTCTCAGCGGGCTAGTCTTACATTCCATGCCACATCAAGGAGGTAACTAGGCAGCTAATCCCTCATGTCATTGATTTATTGATCATTGCTTAATAAATCAGCGTAGAAATCAATACACAGTGATAAGAGTTTGCTGGGAGGAATCAAGCGGAAAATTCATTAAGAATAAAAGTAGCATGAGAAATTAATTTAGTGGTATTGATCTGCTTTCAGAGAAGTAGAGAAAGGAAGTAGAGATTAGAGAACACAATGGACAATGTAAATTTTGAAAGCTATTTTGGCTATACTGGGATTCGAACCTTCTTCTTCTTCTCTCCTTATTTCCCATTAGACATAGGTCGTCGACCAAACCACACAAAGCCACTCTATCGTTTTGCTATATTCTACAACTCTTTCCGTCTAATCTCATCTCGTCATGTCCTTCTTGTACCGTGCGGTGTCGAGGTGAAGCATAAACAGCAGAAGAGTACCCGTTTATGGGCTTCTTATATCAAGATTACAATCATATTGTTACGTTGTTATCTAAGATTGGCTTCATAAGTGATGTATGAATGAAATAACGTATGAAAGGAAAGAGAGAAGAAGGGCAGAATGTCTGACGGGATTGCGTGCCCAATTCTTAACCCTTTGAAAATAAAGTTCGTTCGTTTGTTCGATCGTTCTCTCCGTCGTTTACATGGTAGGCCTTTTCTTCTGCTTCCATTTGGTCTGTACATCATTGCTTAGTGTAGTATACTGTTAGTTGGTAGTTTAATTGCTCGTATATGGCCGAACCATTAAACATGCTGTCTTTTCTAGTGAAATCTAGCACTGCTGAAACCCTCACTTAAATCCTCATTTCTTCATTTCTGATTTTTTCTCTTCTTGATACATTGAGTATTCTTCTCAGGCATCTTATTTCTGTTGATAGGTCAGCATGGCCGAATGAATAAGAACGCGTCTTCTTAAACATCCCGTATGCTATGCCGAGGTAAGAGTGCAACCCCTACACCGGACAGTTGGACTAAAGTGATGACCATGACTTGGGGAGGTAAATTACAAGTACCTCTGAAGTCGGAGTGGGTTCACCTGATGACGAGGGAGAATATTAGTAGGGAAAGCTAATCCATATGCAAAATTCAGTCCGGCACTACTAGAAGTAGTGTGTATGGACTACGCTAAAGGTCAAAGTGAGCCAGCGAAAAAAAAAAGAATTCCGTAGTAATATTTCTGTTATCTGTTTCTGTCATTGTCCAGGTATAGCATAGAGTTGGTAGGAAGATTGTGTTGTACAGTTCTGTCATTGTCCAGGTATAGCATAGAGTTGGTAGGAAGATTGTGTTGTACAGTTCTGTCATTGTCCAGGTATAGCATAGAGTTGGTAGGAAGATTGTGTTGTACAGTTCTGTCATTGTCCAGGTATAGCATAGAGTTGGTAGGAAGATTGTGTTGTACAGTTCTGTCATTGTCCAGGTATAGCATAGAGTTGGTAGGAAGATTGTGTTGTACAGTTCTGTCATTGTCCAGGTATAGCATAGAGTTGGTAGGAAGATTGTGTTGTACAGTACTGTCATTGTCCAGGTATAGCATAGAGTTGGTAGGAAGATTGTGTTGTACAGTTCTGTCATTGTCCAGGTATAGCATAGAGTTGGTAGGAAGATTGTGTTGTACAGTTCTGTCATTGTCCAGGTATAGCATAGAGTTGGTAGGAAGATTGTGTTGTACAGTTCTGTCATTGTCCAGGTATAAAAAAAATGTTTACGTTGCTCAAGGAACTATGTGCGATGATCCAAGTGTCTGTCCTACTTTATGTAATAAACCGTATGGGCAGAACTGTTGCATTTAGACAATTTCGGTCTGTTTCGGCAGAACCCCTGGATACACCTCACTGAACCCCGGTTGAAAAACTCTGCTTTAGGCTGTTTATTTAGGCCGGCTCTAATTATATATTTTGCAAACCTTATTATGAGATATATTCAATTACCAAATGTACCTATAAACTTTATATGTACATTTCGTGAGCCGTAGCTTACCAGTGACCCTTTAGTCATCTGCTTTCTTGTATTTCAATAGGATTTTAATTGATTCTAATTCAATGTCTTTTTAATTTTCAGATCCCGTGTACTTCACTCTTCAATATGGCTACTAAAAAAAGAAAAGTGGACGCCAAGTGTCGTGTTTTCAATGAAGAATGGGGAGTACAGTACTTCTTTTTAAAACAAAGGACCAGAAAATCAGTTGCGTAATATCAGCGAAAGTGTTTCCGTTGTGAAAGAGTACAATCTTCGGCGTCACTACGAAACAAAACATATATCAACATATTCAAAGTTTTATAGAAAGTTAAGCTCTGAGAAATATGAGTCCATGAAACGTGATTTAGAAACACAAAGAAATCTCTTCACGAGAAACTTTGCTGAACATGAATCTGTCAATCGTACAAGTTACAAAATAGTGCATAAGATTGCAGAACGAGGAAAACCGTTTACTGATGGCAACTCCATACAAAGAGTGTATGATGGACGCAGCAAATGAATTGTGTCCTGAGAAAGCCGTTTGCAGCATGCATGGAACAGCAACTGGAAAAGACATTGTCATGGAAGTGCACAACGTTTTGCAAGACTATAATCTTCAATGGAATCAACTTCGAGGTGTTACAGTTGAAGGAGGAAAAAACATGGCTGGAGTGAGGAAGGGTCTGATGGGGCAGATCACAACTCAGTTGAAAGATTTGCAAATTCTGAGCGCTCTGTTCACGCACTGCATTATACATCAGCGAGCACTTTGTGGGAAAGACTTAGATATTTCATGTGTACTGAAAACAGTCGTTTCTGCTGTGAACTTCATTCGGGAACATGCACTCAATCACCACCAGTTTAGGCTTTTCTTGAAGAAATTGATTCTGAATTCTGTGACTTACCTTATCACACATCAGTGAGGTGGCTGTCAGCAACCCACTTGCGACAGGCATACACGGATTCTCTTCTTTTGCACTAAACGAAGTGACAACTCGTCTCGTTTGCAAAAGGATACATGTTTATTCGGAGCAGATTATACAAAGGCTCCACGAGCGGAATACCACAACGGTATTACACATCTTAGAATGTGATGATGATAAGATGGGATGAGAGGATGACATAAATACTATAATCACTGAAGCTAAGCTAGACTATTTAACTATTGTACTGTCCTTTATAACTACAAAGACTTCCTAGCGAAATACACGTCTGATTCCTACGCCGTCTGGGTCCTGTCTGAGCTCGCTGAGCGTGGCGTGTTCAGCCACTAGCAATTCAGCTCAGCGTGCAATGTTTGGTTTACGTGCTGGGCCTTGGGCTGTGCTGAGCACAGTTACCTGTCCTCACCTCGTGAGCTAGGTTTCCCCGGTTCTTGGGTAACACCAGCTCAACCGTACTGGTTGCCCTTCTTGTTGACACAAGTGTGTCCCGTTATAGCTATTTATAGCGTTGGTGTCTCTCCTGTCTGGTCTCCTGTCCTATTACGTCACCTGTCCCCTAATAAGCTCTATGTTAGCTCTCTCAGAGCTTAGAGCTTCCTCTCAAGTCTTTGACAGGCTCTCGTTCCTCCCCTGTTGTGTTACAAACTTTTAAGTTGTGGGGGTAACACAAGTAATGTTACAAAAATTGGCTGTCTAATTTTGTCAAGACTTGATTAGTTTTCTACTTCTCTTATGGGGATAGGACAAGATCTCTCATTTCCTTCGTCACAATCTTGTATTTCTTCACTTGGCTAATTAAGTAGCTCATTCCACTAGTACAGTTGGCTTTAAACTGTCATTATATTTACGAGAATTGTATGATCCGGAACCATGCCATATGGCCTGTCCTCCGATTGTCCAAAATTAACAATCCCCAACAACTTGCCTCTATTCAGAGTGCAAAACATGGACAATAAAATGTTCATGCTCTCATATAATAATTGCCCCAACTCGTATGCGTGTTCTATGTGCAACTCTTCACCTTTTAGCTTCCGCTTGTGAAAGAATCTTTAAGTGTTACATTAAGGTATTTTTAGAGATATTATTGTGTCCCCTGTTGAAATAGTTATGGTTCTTTGAAAGTAATGGTGTATGCAAGATATATGTTTGTTTTTCTGGTTGGTTGTGTGTTCTCTAATAAACTACAATGTACTTAACTAACTGACATGTGTATGCGTTTCTAATTTACGTGTGTGTACTTATTTCGAGCGCCGTAAAGCGGTTTACTGTAGTCACAACTGAGTGTGTTATGCTAATTTATGTCTACAGTGCCGTTTTAAGATGCTCAAAATATGTTCCCTATGTTTAACACTAAAGTATGGCTTTTGAACACTTATAAAAATAGACAACACATTGGTTACACAGATTGACACAGACAAGTCAAAATAAGTCGGTTTAAGCGGTGAAAAAAAATTTCCGCTACATCTCTCTTACTCTCCTAAATTTAGTTTATTTCTCTATATCATTCACGCATCTTTCGTTCTCCTTTTTCTATCATTCACACATCTTTTGTTCTCCTTTCTCCATCATTCACACATCTGTCGTTCTCCTTTCTTCATCATTCATCTATCATTCACGCATCTTTCGTTCTTCTTTCTCTATTATTCACACATCTCTCGTTCAACTTTCATTCACAATTGGTTTTAAAATATTGGGTCGTCATTACAATCTGGTTCAAAAATTAATACATGGCTGAACCACAATTATATACATTAAATGTTCTGGCTGAATTTACAAGCGTATTCGAGCCAAATGACTGTGCCGTCTTTATGCACTCGTCAATTATTTATACAAATATACATGATTGAAACGGATTAGTTAATCCAATCCTATTGTAAACACTGTTCTAACTAAACTATTATGAGTTGGTGCACTGTTCTAAATTTATCTAAGGGAAATAATCTAACTAATTAATTTCATCTAAGAAAAATGGGTTATTTACCTTAAAGTGTTTTAATGACTAAAATGATCTAAATTATTAAATGATGGTGTTAATTTGTAAGTGATGTTTTAACTAACTTATCTAACTAAATGAGTTTAAATGGTGATAAATTAAAGTATTATGATGTGGATGTTAACTTAACTAGGTTCTTAACTAACTATAGGTAAATTATAAGTAAGAAATGTCCTAATTAAAGTTATATGGTAAATCTTAAATAAACATTTCTAATATTTTAACAAAATATGAAGTTACATGCGACTGTTATAAAAACATAGAATATACATATCACAAATCAATTTTAACTAACTACACTAACTAATTTACATCCAGGAGTGATGTTCGAGCCGTGTTCTCTGTAGAATGTCCTCGAAAACAACGTTCAGGTAGACAAAGTCTGATTTATGCTCATGTCCTGGTTAATGTTCATACTGAAGGTATGCTACTGGTTGGTGTAGGTTCAACTCTCAACTTTCGATCCACTCAAGGGTTATATAAGTGGTAGTGGTGTAGACAATTCACAAATAGCGTCTGTTCATTCCACTAATGCTGACAAAGTTTATATTACATAAATGTAAGCGACTGGCGATGGTAACGCGCTTCACTGTTCACAATCACCACATAGGACACTAAGTAATTACAGTGTCAATGTTTCTGGTGATGTACGGTCGCTCTCTTCTTCTATTTCAGGTATTTCAATACAAGAAGGTCTACTCAATGTATCAGCAAGAGAGTTTAAACTGCCTTTCAAATGTTTAATAGTAAAGGCATAATTTTGAAGAATCAAGGACCATCTGTAAATTCTGTTGTTCCTATGAATCCCTGTTTGCATTACCGTAAGAGGCGAACTATCGGTTTCGATAACAAACTCTGTACCCTCCAGGAATCGATGAAGTTTTCTGATACAATAAATCACACTTAACGCTTCCAATTCAGATGCTGAGTATCTTGCCTCAGCCGGGCTGATCTTACGACTCACGTAGATTATTGGTGGAACTTGCCTTCATAAAATTGGCCTAGGACTCCCGATATGGAAATGGAACTTGCGTCTGTACGGAGGAAATACGTAAGGATTGACGTTAGGACAACCGCAATATAGGTGGAACGCTAAATAAATGTTTCAATTTTGATAACGCACCAATTAACTTTGCATCCATCACATCAAGTTTTACAGATGCTTTTAATACATTGGAAAAAACACTGGTGATTTCAGCCAAATTTGGTATAAATTTGCTGTAATAATTGACCAGACCAAGTAAGCTACGGACCTGTTTCTTGGTCGTAGGCATAGTTAGATTTAGAATCTTGGTCACTATTTTATCATCAGTTCTTAGTTGGCCTCTGGTGATAGTATGGCCTAAAAAATCAATTTCTTCCATTCCCAACTCCACTTTGGTGGGTTTCACTGTAAGACCAAATAATCGCAATCTATCAAAGACATGTCGCAGTTTCAGTAGGTGTGTTGTCCAGGCTGCTGTATGGATGCAAATGTCATCAATATAAGTCGATGTATTGGTCACTCCGTGGAGAAGATCCCTAGTTAGTCGGATAAAAGTGGCTGGTGCATTACGAAGACCGAAAGGAAGAAAACGCCACTCATACAGGCCTAAAGGAGTAGAGAAAGCTGTTAAAGGAATAGAGTCTACTTTCATCGGGACCTGCCAGTAACCTTTCGTGAGATCTAGTTTCAAAAAGATTCGGGATGTTGACATGTCAAGGATTAGGTCGTCACAAGATGGGATAGGCTCTGCGTCAATTTTGGTCACGTTGTTTAAGCGCCGATAATCGACGCAGAGACGAATATTGGCGTAATTCTTTCTGACTAAGACTACAGGAAAAGAATATTCTGGCTGAGATTTCTGAATTATTCCACTCGACTCAAGATTTAACAATTCCTTGTCGAGATTGTCCCGGTAACTCAATGAGATGGAATAAGGTCGACATTTGATAGATGTGCTATCAGTCAGAATTATAGAGTGTTCTATTCTGTCAGTCTTACCTGGGATGTCAGAGAAAATGTCCTTGTACTCAGTTACTAACTCTAACAGTTGTTGTCGTTCGTCGTCTGTAAGTTTGGGTTCTATCCGTATGCTATCAATTGTCCCTGTCGTGTCGACTGTCGGGACTGATTGTTCTATTCCGTCGTCATCCGTCTGATTCAGTACGGTTGTTGTACTAGCTGTGTGGACTGTTTGCTAGCTAGGTGTGTTTGCGATGTCGTCATGATCTGTCGCCCTACCTAGTGTAGTTGTATTATGTACGTCTGTCGTCCGGTTAACTGGTGTAGGTGCACTCTGTTCGTCTGTCGGTAGTTCTTGTCGTGAGAAATAGGGTTTCAGCATGTTGATATGAAATATCTTTAATTTTCCCTTTATCGATATTTCATAGTCGACATCTGATATTTGTCGTTCGACTTTGAATGGCCCTTGCCATGATGTCAGTAACAAATTACGTTTATCTGGTAGTAAAAGTATCACCTTTTGATTGAGTTCAAGGTGTAGGGTTCTAGCCCCCTTGTTTGCATATTCGCGGTACATCTGACCTTTTCTCTCCAAAGATACTTTAGCTATTTGGCACGCCTTCATTATTCTATTGCGTGTTTCCGTTACCATTTCATATGGTGTTACTGCTTGTCGTGAAATACTGAGAGTTAATGATTCCCAGATGGACGACTGTATACACCGACTGACCAGGTGGAGGAAGGGTTAACAAGCGAAGCAGTGGGGGTAACGGACAAAGGAGTGACCGGGCGCATGTGTTTATAGGTCAAGACAGGAAAAGGGCCGGCTAACCGCACAGGTAAACTGTCGAGTGGAAAAATTGGTTTGCGACAAAAGCAGAGAGTATTATTGGGACAGCATATTGCGGTATGGATATGAAACGGTTCAGAGCTGGAATTTTCCACTAACGAGGATAATGAAGTCTGGATGTGAGGTGTCCAGCAATGTCAAGGACTATGCGGCACAGATGACCTATAAAGAGTGTCCACTTCTTTGTGTAAGTTTAGTGTGTGTTCCAAACTGAACTGAAGGAGATATGTTCTTGAGTGGGAATAGAAATACACGTGCCTAATGATGGAAAGAGGGGATACTAGTGTGTTATTCGCTAAGTGTTTTTCGATTCCAGGAACATAGATGCCTAAATAAGGTATATTAGAGTATAGTTTAGCATAGGAATATAGATGTGAGTGAATAGCATTTAACATTGCTTTCTATTAGTAGGAATAGTATAGACGTTAGGTGAATCTTCTATCCTATGTCAGAGTGGGTTTTTTCGGAAGCCTTTTCATTTCGGCTGGAGGAAAAGACACTCACATAGGAGAGAAGAGGAAGCAGACACAGATCTCATTATTAAATGTATATCACACAGGTTTCCATACCAGTGCGGGACTTATCAACTAAGAGATAAAACAGATGGCTGTGGTCAAGATCACTCAGTGTTGATAACCCACAAGAAAGCACTTTAAAGTAATAAAGCACGACACTTGTGCATAAGAAAGGAAGGAAAAGAAGTGGCATCTTAATAAGTCAGGAGGACAGAGAATGGAAAATAGAGATCATTTAAACTAAAAGAAAAAAGACTCAAATTACTCAGTATCGAAGAGTTGCAAGGTGCATACAAAGTGCCTATATCAATTAAGAACTATCCAGTGTAGAACTTTTATACGACAAAAATAGAGAATACTAGAAACTCGACGTGTTTTCCAGGATGGAATTAAGAACGCTATAAGAAAATAACGAACATTCAGTTTAAGCTGACAGCATATGGTGATCTGGTTAAATACATTCATACAGTGGTGAACATTTTTCATTACAAAAAACGGATATATCTACAGACTCAAGCAGACGGAGCTGTCAGGGTGAGACCGTTCTGTTGTATCTATGTCATGTCCTGTACTCTAGCTGAGAGAAGAGACGAGAGAAGCCACGGAGACTATCTATCAACATCTTATCTGGCAGCCACACTAGAAGAACATACCAACTACATAGACAATATCCATACATACACCAGACATAGTTTTTATTAATAAATCTTTTATCTTATCGTTGAAAGGAACTGTTGTCGGAGTATGTGTTGAGGGAATAATAGAGAGAGTGAAAGAAATAGATATATGGAAGGGAAGACAGAAGAGAGGAGTGTAGACCAAAGTCAGTCAATAATCCCAACAGATAATAAGTTTAAAGATGTGCTTGTTGAGTCCAGTCTCCTCTCGGGAATTTAACAGGACACTGCTGTTGGATTCTCTACAGAGCTAGTAATCAGCTGATGGTATATTGTTAGGGGTCCACGAGGGTTCGCCCCATAAACTAGTTCGAAAGGTGAGAAACCCGTACTTGAGTGAGGAATTTCTCGATGGGCAAATAGCACTGCTGGTAAGAGGGTGTCCCAATCAGATGGGATCTTGGCTGTTACTTTCGCCAGCATATGCTTCAGATCCCCGTTAATTGTTCTATAATCCCGTTACTCGCAGGGTGATACTGTGTACAAAAATGCTGTTCTATACCTAGCAATTTTGTTAGGGCTTGCATCGCAGCCGAAATGAATTGGGTTCCTCGGTCACTCAAAATGGTACGATGAAAGCCAAATCTACAAAATAGATGTAAAAACACATTTCCTACATCTTTGGAGGTGATGTATTTTAATGGTACCGCTTCGATCCACCTTGTACAGAGATCCACGAGAGTTAGTATAAAACGGTTTCCTTTGCTCGACACCTGATTCAGGGGTCCAACAATATCTACCGCTACACTTTCAAATGGTCTAGAAGCCAAAATAGAACTCTGGACCTCGGCTGTTGCATGTTTCCCCTTTCTTACCAAATGTTGACAAATAGTACATGATCGACAGAACAATTTAATGTCGCTACAAAATTTAGGCCAGTAGAAATGTGCCAAAATTCTGGCTCTCGTTTTATCATAGGCTAAATGTCCAGCAAACGGTGACTCATGTGCAATGTGTAGCACATTTTGTCGGTGTTTTACAGGTAACACCGTTTGCTGAATCTCATGGTTATTTGATGTGTAATAACGCATGAGGATTCCGTTATGTACTTTAAAATACCATGATGCATTCTTAGTAACTTTCGCTCGCTCACCTAACAGTTTAAAATAAGGTGTGATAGTTTGATCGTTGCGTTGTGCTTCGATGAATTCTTGTCGAGTAGCACTGTTACTTGCACCGGTGGGTGTTAACAACTGTAACATTTCGTTTTGTAGGTCAGTGTAATGTGTTTCAGTATCTGACCGCGTTACAGCATTAGCCGTGTTTGTTTCTTTCCAGGCTAATATCTCTTCATTAGTACACTGTTTTAACGATGGTAAGCATCCCAAAATCAATTCAGTACAGGGATTTTTAAGGATCGCGCACGTAAATGTGCCGGCAAGGAACGGGGTGTTTATGCGTACTTTCGCCAGTGGGTATTTCTCTATGTTTCCAGAGAAAGTGCGGCATTTTACAAACTCACCCGTATAGTCTTCTGGCTTAACTAGGTCTCTTTTGACCCCAAGTAGAGTGCTTCCGCTATCCAGCAAACAATGGCATGGTTGTTCATTGACCAGTGCATCGTAGAACTGTAACTTGCCTCTGGAGGCTAACGCTGCATTGGCATCTTCGTTGGAACATGGTACCAAGTGCCCGCATTTCAATTTGCCATCTGTTTGAAACTGGTGACACGTGTCACACTTATTAAAGTCTAATATATCAGTAGCTGCACTCACACTCTCACACTTCACTAGTTGGTAATACATTTTCAAGTTCAGAGTCAATCACACTATCATCGTCAGATGACGTATCGATGAGTAAGGCATTGTTTGCCTTCATTCGTTGCCTACCCAAACATTTAGAACTATAATGGCCATAACTTGAACAAAAGAAGCATTTAACAGCACGTTTATAAGAGTTTCGCTTGTCTTGCTGCTTTTTTATCATCATTTCTAGATGAGCAGGATAAGAGGGGCTCTTATCACAAATGGAGTACTGCGGATGGAACAATTTGCAGTATCCACATTGTGGTGGCTTCTGATATGGTTTATTTTTATTTTGATAGTCTTTCTGCTTGTAAGGACCTGCTTGGTATGTTTTTGACAAAAGCAGTAATCTCAGTGTCATGTACTGATGTTTTAAATACGTCCCTGTTGGACGAAAAATAAGCAGAACCTCGTTTTTCGAGCTGTTCGATAGATTCAATGTCTGCTTGTTGCAGAAATTTGGCAAAGTAGGTAGGAACGGTGGATATGACCTTATCCATTACAATTAAGTCCTGTAATTTATCAAAGTCCTTACCAACGTTTGCTGCTCTCAGCCATTTCTTAAATATACTCTGAACGTTTGAAACGTAATCTAAGAACGTTTCTGTTGGCTTGGGCTTTATCTGTGAATACTGGATCCGATATCCAGGAGCATCGAGCAAAAAATGCTGCATAATTCTATCATGAATGTACTGATAGTTACCTCTTAGTTCTGATGGTATAGATTCTATGACCTTTAATGGCTCCCCACTGAGGTTTCTCATGTAGATCATTGCCCAATCATCTAATGGTATTTTCTGAGTTCTCAGTTGAAATTCTACATTCTCAGTCCAAGCTGATATTGAATCGCCTTGACTGTATGGCTTGATCAACCCTTTATATTTGGAGAATTTATTCTGTTCTTCTTGGCTTTTCAACTTCGTAGAGGCTATCTGGGTGTTAGAGTCAATCTCCATTTCTTTCATCTTTAACTTTGTTTTTGACTCTACCTCTATCTGTTTATGCTTGGTGGCATCGTCCATCTCTATCTGCTTCTGTCTTATTTCTAACTCCTTCTGTTTTATTTCCAATTCCTTCTGTTTAGTGGTTTCTTCCAACTCAAACTGTTTTTGTTTGGTGGCATGGTCTAAATCTAATTGCTTCTGCCTGGTGGTTTCTTCCAACTCCTTCATTTCTTTTAGATGTTGCCTTTCCTTTGCTCTTTCATCTCTCTCTAGAGCAGCTTTTCTCTCTGTCTCTTCTCTGTATCTTTCGTTTGCCCACTTTCTCTAGTTTGTCTCCAGTATACTCTAGTACTTTACCAGCCTGGATGAAGTCATTTAATGATGACATTATGAGGCTTTATGTTATTAGACAATTAATAGCAAAATATTTTCAAAATACAATTTCACAATTCTCGTATGTTAAATATTTACACGATTTGCTGAAAAAGAGTGCAAAGTTAAGGGTGCATATCAAAATTAGAGAAAAATATACTCATCTAATCTTGTAGTAAAATATGGCCCTTGGGATGTTTCGCCGCTGTCCTTCCGTACAAACGACTGATCGCCTCGCTTTTATACTGATGTTTCTGTTTATTAGAACATCAAAATTTTAGCAACATGCATGGAATGTGTCATACATGTGGTTAATTGAGATAACAATGTTTCAACGAATGGCAAAGTTCAAATGTGGCATAAATGATAATGATTAATGTAGATGATATGATTGTATGATAGTCTGAATGAACGTCAATGACTGTCAATGTCGTCTTGTCTTCCCTTTTCTCGTTTCTGACTGGACTGCGCTCTACGATTCTAGCTTAACCTCTAATTTCCTATTGTTGTGCGAAAAGAAAATTGGTTTTGCAACAATACTACTGTGATTGTGATAGATGTTGACATTCTGATAGTATCGAACACATGATGATTAATCTTTCAATTTGTACACAATCAGTTTATGTTTCACACAATTTCATTTAAATAATTTACATAAATCATATGCTAATGATACCTTTCATCACACAATACATTGCTATTTTTATCACTGCTACGTTCATTTAAATAGCACAACTTTAGCGGTGGTTCAAGCCCCACGAGAAATGATAACGTGGTATCTTGGCTAATAGCAATGAGTGGTGGTTGAAACAAAACAGCAATGGTATTCTAACAAATGCTATCCAAAATGAGCCAAAATGGTGGCTAATGGTAGTGAGTGGTAGTTCAGGGGCTTATTACACCACATGGTATCTTATTGGTAGTGAGCGGTTGTTCAGGTAATTCTGACACCAAATGTATGGTATCTTGGTGTCAGATCGCGTCCTGGTGTCAGCTTGTTTCTACCTGGTAATGAGCGGTGATTCAAGCACTTCTGACACCAAATAGTATCCTGCCTGTCAGCAACCCACTTGCGACAGGCATACACGGATTCTCTTCTTTTGCACTAAACGAAAGTGACAACTCGTCTCGTTTGCAAAAGGATACATGTTTATTCGGAGCAGATTATACAAAGGCTCCACGAGCGGAATACCACAACGGTATTACACATCTTAGAATGTGATGATGATAAGATGGGATGAGAGGATGACATAAATACTATAATCACTGAAGCTAAGCTAGACTATTTAACTATTGTACTGTCCTTTATAACTACAAAGACTTCCTAGCGAAATACACGTCTGATTCCTACGCCGTCTCGGTCCTGTCTGAGCTCGCTGAGCGTGGCGTGTTCAGCCACTAGCAATTCAGCTCAGCGTGCAATGTTTGGTTTACGTACTGGGCCTTGGGCTGTGCTGAGCACAGTTACCTGGTCCTCACCTCGTGAGCTAGGTTTCCCCGGTTCTTGGGTAACACCAGCTCAACAGTACTGGTTGCCCTTCTTGTTGACACAAGTGTGTCCCGTTATAGCTATTTATAGCGTTGATGTCTCTCCTGTCTGGTCTCCTGTCCTATTACGTCACCTGTCCCCTAATAAGCTCTATGTTAGCTCTCTCAGAGCTTAGAGCTTCCTCTCAAGTCTTTGACAGTGGCTCAGCTGCGGTAAAGTCCTGTTTCATTTTTACAAGCTCCGAAACGAAATAGAGATTTTTTCCTCACTAAAAAAAGGTAGAGCTGATACACAGCTTTCAGATCCTACCCGCATGTCAAAGTTGTCATATTTGATCGACATCACATCCCACATTAATTAACTGAATTTGAAACTTCAGGGAAAGCATAACATCGTCTGTGATCTCTACAGAATCACCAAAGGAGTTAGTAGAAAGCTGTCATTGTGTGAAGCACAACTGGAAGGAGTAACATTTTCTCATTTTCACTGTTTCAACGCGTTGCCCACTACAATCGCCTAAGATGTCAACCTCGATTTTCCAGGGGGGGGGGGGGGGAATTTCGTGACTTGAAGAAGCATTCTTTTGGGAGAGATTTTCAGATCTTGGCAGAATTGAGAGTGACATTCTTCTGTTCCAAACTCCTTTTGATTGTCACCTTGATGATGGGCTCGTTGAAAAACAGTTAGAGCTCACTGATTTGCAAGCAAATTACTTGTTGAAAGAGAAGCACAGAGAAGGAAAACTTGTTGAATTTTACCGCTGCCTACCTGATGTCGAGTTCCCAAAACTGAAGAAATTTGCCGCTGGTATGACATCAGTGTACGGAACAACTTATGTCTGTGAGCAAACATTTTCAAAAATGAAGTATGTGAAGTCAACACATCGAACGAGATTCTCTTGATTGGATGCAGCAATTCCAAAACAAACATTGATGATATCTTGAAAGCCATATATCAGTTTCACAAATCTCACTAGCTTTGTTTGCTGCTTAGTTTGTGAGATTCGGATATGTGTACACTAGATCTGATATAACTATCTTTTTGCTACCGTCGCCTTCTTTGATAACTGTTTTTAGTAAATAAATATGTTGGTTATCTTTGTTTTCTTTGTACTTTGCACGCTGTCACAGCCTCACATAGGGACGGTACCAACATAAAAGTAAGAGATACTGGCGAAGGGATAGAACTCCAGCTAAAGGGAAAGAACCGAGTCACTCGAAGGCTCGAATAATCCAGAGCCTTCTCGAAGGACCGGTCAGTGTGTCCACAGCCCCGTGGACACTGATGGGGCCCGCCGATTGCGGGGTCCACGAGAAACTCAGAGAGAGTTGCCACCCGTGTCGGATTACGACACGTGTGGAAGGACAGACACGGACTGGACATCGAGGAAGCAACAGGGCTTACCTTAAGGGGACTTGATAGTAGACCCAATTGTATTTAGGGGTCTTATACATATGTTTAGATAGCTGATAGAGTTGTTGTGTTAATCATGTTCACTGTAAACTCCTGTGATACGCAACTTGCTGATTGCTGGCTTGTGAAAACTCGCTTCGCCAGCGTACTGTAATATATATGTAAATAAATGATGCTAGATTGTATCTGAACGGAGTTTGTTGCCTGTATGAGCCCGAGTTTCAATCCCCTAGAGATCTAGGACGGTGACAGGCTATTTGGGGGCAAGCGCCGGTTTTGGCAATCATAAGCTTACTTTTCAGAACAGCTCTTGGGTTGTGCCAAGTAAAAAAATATATCAACTTTAATACATAACAAAGTAAAAAAACTTTGCAGCTATCTGTGAATGAGCTATTATTGTCCCTCTACAAAAATATTTGAAATGATGATAATGTTTATGAAATTTGACATCGACATGACTGTGACAATTACAGTGACAGTTACTAATTTTTTTTTTATTCCAACATCAAATTGTTCCGCGAAATATCGTGTATGTAACCTGTACTCCAGCAGTGGCGAGAAAACAAGACTACAGTCGAGAGCTCAGGGAAAATAAGATGAGTTTCATTTCATGCTCATTACATCCCAAAGCGGTACTCCTCATCCTCATTCATTGATGTAACATTTTTCTTTGTATTGATTTTTGTGTATATGCTAATCTCATAACCAAGTAAATCTGCTCATATAAATTTGAAGGTAAACATTAAGGGGGATAACCAACTTTTGTACACCCTGACTAATTTCAAAGGGATTTAATTTCAAGAAAGTGAACAATAACTAAAGTACAAGATGTCAACATTAGAACACTGCATTGAATTAGCTATTAGGTTAGGATATATTGAGGAAAAACTTTCAGAATGGGCACAAAAGACACATGCAGAAAATATTGCACGAGAAGAAAGAGCAACGGAAAGAGAAGAGAAAAAGATGCAAGCAGAAAGAGAAGAGAAGAAGATACAGATGCAAATTGAGGCAGAAGAGAAAAAGATGCAGAGGCAAATTGAGGCTGAAGAAAAGAAAATGCAACTGCAGGCTCAAGAGAAGAAGATGCAGATGGAGCTTGAGGCTGCGACCAATCAAGCCCAATTAAATGCAGAGACACAGATAAAACTAAAACAAATGGAAATTGACTCCAACCTAGAAATGTCAGTAAACAAAAGTAGAAGTAAAGAAGATGAACAAAAATACAACAAATATAAAGGCCTTGTCAAAGCATTTTGTTCAGGAGATTCTATAAGCGTATACTTAGAGAACTTCGAGTGTTTGATGACTTACCATCAGGTCGCAAAAGTCGACTGGTCATTTATTCTGATGAGAAATTTAGCTTTAGAGCCCTTAAAAGTGATAGAGACAGTTCCAAAAGACATGAGGAAAGATTATGATTATTTAAAACAGAGAATACTCCAACATTTCTCACTAGATACAGCAGGCTATCAACTACAGTTCTCAAAATTAGCACCATCACCTAACGAAACTTTCATAGACTACGTGTCTACAGTTCAAGATAATTGTACAAAATGGATAACCTCAGCGAAAACAAATAACAACCATGATAAACTGAAGGAGCTAATTATAATTGATAAAATTATTAGCACAATACCAACACCTTGTTCTAAATTTTTGAGACAAATGGATTGTAAAACCATCCAAGAAATAGAAAATAAAGGGAGCGCATATGTTACAGCGAACCGCGATATTTTTCAGCTAAACATTAGCCAAAATGAAACAGCAGCGGTTACAAACACAAAATATTCGAAACCAAATGAAAATAGGTTCAAACAACGCTCTAAGCTCACAAAACCAGTCATGTGCCAGTATTGCCATCTGACACACGAACAGTTCGCGATGTGTGACAAATCACCAAATTATCCACATCATCTTCAAAAAGTAGTGGAAAAACAAAGGAACAAATGGAACGCATATCAGAGAGCAGTTAAATGTTTTTTTGTTCGAGCTATGGGCATTTTTCATCTGTTTGTGATGGGAGAAAGATGATGAAGCAGGCCAATGCCGCATTAATAGACACATCCTCAGATGAAGAAATTGAACAACAGAACGAATGTGACATCCAGAATGAAAGTGCGAGTGAGTCAGGTAATGCAGTAGAAATTATTAACACCATCACTGATAACAAATGTAACACCTGTAGAAAATTTCAACTTGATACAACCTTGTTATGCGGCCACACAATCCCAGTTTCTAACGAAATGGCCAACGCAGCCTTAACACCAACAGGCAAGTTAAATTATTCAACAGGTTTTGTTAACAACAAACAATGTACATTAATACGAGATTCCGGAGCGACTCTTTGTGGTATTAAGAGAACATTAGTTAACGACAAAGACTACACACACAAATACGTAACGTGTCGCACATTCGCAGGCACGATCGAAAGATACCCCCTAGCACTTGCCGAAATTCGGACACCTTTTATATCAGGACAAGTGCTATGTGCAGTACTAGAAATTCCTGCCGCTGAAATCATCCTTGTGAATCTTCCCAACATAAGATCTTGCTCTGAACAAGAAATCAGAGAATGGGAACAGAAAAACTGTATCCAAAACCCAAACAGTGATTCCAAAGTGAAAAACCACGCGTGCTTGTCTCAAACTGCCAAAAGCACAAGGGAGACAACCGATGACGTAATTCTAAATGAATTCACAGAGGTGCAAAATACAGGGGCGGTTGAATCTTTCAATGATACCATCAGATTAACACCTCGAACTGAGGACGCCATCGATCCACAAATAATTCAGCCTGTAAATGTGCAACAACACACACAACACATTAATATATTAACAAGACAAACGACACACAAAACCCACACTGACCAACTTCAGGAGGCACTACAAAATATTTCACCTAATATTACCACCACCGAGTTGATAGAAGAACAAAAAGCAGATCCAACCCTTTCACAATATTTTCGGCTAGTAGGATTAAAGCCAAAATTAACGAAAAACGCTGTTTGGACATTTAGATTAAATAACAATGTTCTAACGAGATTATACACCAGAGATCAAACCACGATACAGCAAGTGGTTTTACCTCAGTCACATCGTGAGAAAGTACTACATATAGCCCATGACTCACCTTTCGGAGGTCATATGGGTTACGAAAAAACCAGGACCAGAGTCCTGAGCCAATTTTATTGGCCTAAATTTTGCCAAGACATAAAAACCCATTGTAAATCATGTGATACCTGTCAGAAACTAATCAAAAAGGGAAAAAACCCTACGGCAGAAATTCAATCAACCACAACTGCCTCGAGGCCATTTCAAATCGTGGCGGTTGGTTTAGTAGGTCCTTTGAACCACATCTCAAACAAAGGAAATATATTTATTTTTACACTTGTTGATTTATGTTCAAGATGGGCAGAAATGATTCCATTAAAATCTATCTCCTCTAAGGATGTGACGGACGTATTATTACAGATATTCTCCCGTTTTGGCTTTCCGGAGAAAATAATATCAGATAGAGGAACGCAATTCATATCTAATGCCACCCAATCGGTAACTAAGTTACTAGGCATAAAACAATGTTTTACAGGTCCCTATCGACCGTCCGCGAACGGAATTTGCGAAAAATTAAATGGGGACCTAAAACATATGTTATCCAAAGTGACAGCTTAAAATCCAGCCGATTGGTATATACTTCTCCCAACGGTGCTGTTCGCATACAGAGAAGTCCCACAATCAAGTACGGGGTTCTCATCCGTTTGAATTGATATATGGAGCGAACACAAGAGGACCTCTCACTATTTACAAAGATATAATATCACAACCTGTAAACACCTAATTACCAGTTTCCACCTATGATTTGGCACTGATACCAGAGACAAAATCATTAGATCCTGTATACTGGCCAGAACATCATTACAGGAGAAAGGTTTTAGGTACAGGCAGTACGCCAACAAAGGGGCAAGAACGATTGTATTACAACCAAATCAAGATATTTTACTATTACTACCTGACAAGAGAGATTTACTATCAACCTCTTGGCAGGGACCATTTAAAGTTGTGAGAAGGATTTCGGAAGTTGATTACGAAATTTCTTTGAATGGAAAGTTGAAAATATTCCATGTAAATATGTTAAAACCATACTATTCTAGAAATGACAGTGACATGAACAAGCAGACGCAGATAACCAATGACAACAACCAGACTGACAAGAATAACAACAGAAACGAAACGACAGTTACCCGACTGAATAGCACCTCAACAAACGAAGCAGCATTAACGACTCATTCTTGTGACAACGAAGACGACGAAAACATATTCACATTACTGACAATATGGGATAACGACAAGTACGACCAAGTTAACGACACATTGACAATTATTAGTCTCGACGACGACGACAATGACATTGAAGACAATTTACAAACAGTAGCGTCAGTAATAAATCAGACGGACATAGACAATACGGAAATTCCAGTACCAATTATGAACGACGACAGTACTATGAAGGACATACAAATCTCTGACACTTTGACACAACAGCAGCGACAAGACATTTTGTCTCTTCTGAACGACTATAGAACTATCTTCTCAAACAAACCTGGACGGACTGACAAAATAACACATTCAATTGTGTTGACAGATCTGACACCGATCAAATGTAGACCATATTCGATTCCTTTACATTATAGAGCAAATTTAGATAAAGAAATTTTGGACTTAGAGAAAAATAGAATAATACAGAAATCTGTGTCCCAGTATTCTTCGCCAATTGTCCTTGTGAAAAAGAAGGACTAAACCATTCGTTTGTGCATAGACTATAGAAAATTAAATACTATAACCACGACAGATGCTCAGCCAATGAACAGCTGTGAAGACCTCATTTTGAATATGTCTCAATCATCCTTATTTTCTAAGCTTGATTTAGCTAAAGGTTACTGGCAAGTACCACTACATCCCTCTTCGAGGCATATAAAAGCATTCGCTACACCCCTTGGGCTGTACGAATGGAGATATCTTCCGTTTGGTCTCAAGAACGCTCCCGCCACATTTTTCAGGTTAACTAGACTGCTATTGCACGGCATCAAGGACGTGCAATCTTATATTGATGATATATGTATCCATTCTTCAAACATGACTTCTCACTTACTTACACTCCAACAAGTCTTTAACCAAATTTTTCTTTTTGGACTTACTATCAAACCTTCCAAGGTTGAAATAGGCTATAAACAGATAGACTTCCTAGGTCATAGGATTTCCGAAGGCAAACTATTGACAGATGATAAAATCGTATCAAAAATTCTCAACCTAGAAGTTCCAACTACAAAGAAACAGGTTAGAAGCCTATTAGGTCTCATAAACTATTATGCCAACTTTATACCAAACTGGGCAGAACTCACATCAGTTTTTTCTAATCTGTTGACAAAAGATCATCCAGAAAAATTTTGTAAGAGTATCCGCTTAGAGGATGCAATGTGCAAATTGAAATCAATTTTTTCTAACCCACCAGTATTTAGATTACCAAACATAGATATACCTTTTATTCTGACCACAGATTCGAGTGCTGTCGCAATTGGAGGATGCCTGATGCAAGAATATCAGGGCTTGAGACATCCAATACTCTACGTCAGCCGCAAGCTGAAAAAGGCAGAGATCCATTACTCCACAGTTGAGTTAGAGGCATTAAGTCTACTTTTTTGTTGGAGTGTAAGTAAGTGAGAAGTCATGTTTGAAGAATGGATACATATATCATCAATATAAGATTGCACGTCCTTGATGCCGTGCAATAGCAGTCTAGTTAACCTGAAAAATGTGGCGGGAGCGTTCTTGAGACCAAACGGAAGATATCTCCATTCGTACAGCCCAAGGGGTGTAGCGAATGCTGTTATATGCCTCGAAGAGGGATGTAGTGGTACTTGCCAGTAACCTTTAGCTAAATCAAGCTTAGAAAATAAGGATAATTATCTAAGTTTCTCTTAGGTTCGCATTGTATTGTTTTAACCGATAATTCGCCGCTGCTGGTACTTAAGCAAGGTGTTCCAAAGAACCATCGTTTGGAAAGATGGTGTATTCTTCTTCAAGATTTCGACTTTGAAATCCGCCATATCAAGGGCACTGATAACATTATTGCTGACTTTTTATCACGGCAAACTAATGCACCAGCAGACGAACACTAGGCACATTAATTATTCGCCATATAGGAAGCTGTGATATTTTAGTCTGTTGCATAGAACAGTGTACCTCTACACCTACTAGAGAACTTTCATTCAGAAGTATGAACGCCCAAGTGTATAGGTTACGTATAACACCCACGAACATGACACTTTGAGAACCCTATATTACCAATTGCCAAGGTGTTAAAAACAATCCGAGCGATACATAATATCTGTGAAATGATTTCAACCAGTGAACTGACATTCATCTGTAAAGATTAAGGACACTGCATACTCGCTATTGCTAAGAAACTTCGCAAACAGCCGGAATAGAACTACGTCGATTACAACATGCAAGTGACAGCTATATTAACTGTTAACATTGATGGCACGACATACGGACAACAGGAGAACAACACACACATCATCGTTGGATTTAGTTAGTTAGTTAATTAATTTACTATTAGTTAATATGTATTACACTTGTATTTAATTATGTATATAAAATATGTCAACCTATAACTTGTATATTTTCTACCATAATATTACAAGTATTTTCACTCATAGGTGAAATATTTTTCCTATACAATTTTTTCTATTTAAGTTATAAACCCTTTGTTGAGTACACGTACAAAAAGTACTTGTTACCTTAAAGGGAACATATCGCCTAATCCATTTTTCTAAGGGCAATAAGACTTACCTCAACTTTAATTATATATTTTAACAAAATACTATTTTGTATGAAAGATGTATGAATGACAGAGTGAATGAATTAAATGAGAGAGCGATATACTGAGCGGACAAATTGTACGCAAAACGTATTTATTTTAATTTGTCTGCGTCTTTCATGTAAAAATGTATTACCTGTCTAATTGTTGATACATGTTTAGTATTTAATACACTACATCTAAGCGCCACTGCTTGGAATGCCCCGATCATGCATACACACATTGGGGTAATTCATGACAAAGGATATCCCGACTCGTGACGCTTGGAGATAAACCACACAGTGAGCACACACTTTATACAAACGCAAAACTGAACACTAACAATTAAAATACAGTCACTTTATTAGAAACAGCAACATATCAGTCAATACACGAACAAGCCAACAGGAACACGTAGTCAGATGTGATAAAACAACAGCATAACTACATATTCAGCATTATACAACATACGGAAGTAAAAATGTATCGAGATACACACACAAGACAAGATGTGCAGGTGTACTTAAATAGCCAAGACATTTGTCTTGTTAAAACTCTCTTACACAGAGTTTTAATATCTTGGTATCATATGGATACTTGAGAAGGGCGCGGTTGTAAATACAACTGGGAAACGTCACGGACTTCGGTCAGATAAGCATGTTTAAGAACATAGAAGAGAGAGACCTCTTCAGCAATCATCTTAAAGTGGTGTATGGGAGAATACATGAGTTGGTGATGCAGATATGTAAGTTGCCAAGTTACTATCCACCAAACTACAAACACCGACTTATGTGATCCTGTGACAGAATTAGTACAAAACTAATTACCATAACCCATCAAAGCAGGGGGGAGGGGGACTCCTGTCACAGCCTCACATAGGGACGGTACCAACATAAAAGTAAGAGATACTGGCGAAGGGATAGAACTCCAGCTAAAGGGAAAGAACCGAGTCACTCGAAGGCTCGAATAATCCAGAGCCTTCTCGAAGGACCGGTCAGTGTGTCCACAGCCCCGTGGACACTGATGGGGCCCGCCGATTGCGGGGTCCACGAGAAACTCAGAGAGAGTTGCCACCCGTGTCGGATTGCGACACGTGTGGAAGGACAGACACGGACTGGACATCGAGGAAGCAACAGGGCTTACCTTAAGGGGACTTGATAGTAGACCCAATTGTATTTAGGGGTCTTATACATATGTTTAGATAGCTGCTAGAGTTGTTGTGTTAATCATGTTCATTGTAAACTCCTGTGATACGCAACTTGCTGATTGCTGGCTTGTGCAAACTCGCTTCGCCAGCGTACTGTAATATACATGTAAATAAATGATGCTAGATTGTATCTGAACGGAGTTTGTTGCCTGTATGAGCCCGAGTTTCAATCCCCTAGAGATCTAGGACGGTGACACACGCTACTCACCCATGATTAACTTAGTTTTTCGTCTATTTTCCCAGAGCTTTCGTTCTGGCTTGCACGTATTGTTAAAGTTAGTTGTATATCCTAAACAGGACGTTTGTAGTCAACACCAGCATTTTTTGCTGTTGTTGATGTCTTGGCAAATTTACGTTCAGTAGTTTGCCATTGCTTTCCGAACGACCGGCACCCATACCATAGCGTAAGAAAATAGCGCAACGCGGTCTGCTGCCAAATCGCGCACAGCTGTGTTTCAAACTCGGGTATACGGGATTACGAACCGCTTCCGTAGGACTTTCGCCACGGAGACTGGCGCAAGTATTGTATGAGTATGCGGCCCGCGCTCGTCATTTTGTTAGTTATCCGGCCCGCCATGAAAAACGGTTGGTGACCCCCTGTTATAGATGAATCTTTGTTGTTTTTCTTCTTTGGTTATAGTCACTACCTCTGTTTTACTGATGCAAACTTTCATGTTATGTTTCTTAAACTGTTTATGTAGGCTTGTGTTTTTGCTTCTGATTTTGCTACTAGTGCTTGATCTTCCACACATAGGTTTTCTTTAATGATATAATTTGCCGTTGATTTTTTTTCTTTGGACTGTTCTTCATGCGTAACAACACTGCGTGAAGAGCTCTCTCCGTGTCCCCCATAATAATTTACCTCTGTGTGTAATTCCTTTTTCCTTGTGTATTTAGTTCTTCCGCAATTTCGTTAATAATGAATTTGTGGATTGTGGGAAGGTCTTAGACAGTATTGACAGGGATTCGAGCCTCACATCTCCAAATAACGACAGCGCCTAGCTGATGGAACTAGTGTACTTGGATGCAACGACAATTAGACAACCGTAATGAATATAATAAGTGGAATAGCGTAGTGGCAAACTCTCAACCACGAAGCAAGCCCGACAGGGGGTGTCTGATCATCAGAAAGGTGTCCTCACTCGCCGAATGTTTCGGCCCCTTTTCTTCATGACACTCTTAGGGGCGGGCGCGTCTGGGTCATGACTCCAGGACGTTTTTCTCCTGTCCCGCGTATTCACCTTGGAGACATTCGTTATCTTACTTATCCCAAATCGACATCACAAAGTGTGTTTGCCCAGAAGCCATCCAACCTTCGGAGGGCAAACACTGAGTACCCGGTGCATCTACCAGCGTCCACACTGCACTGTAACCGACGGCGTGAAAGCCAGCTTCTTCCCCCCCCCCCCCCCCCGGCTGGTGGCCTCAGTCTTCATCTTAGCCTTGGTGGCTAACTATGACCCAGTCAGTAGACATCTTTACTGTCACGTTGCCTTCTTCATACCCCGTTCACAGATTACAGATCCGCCCTCCTGCACGCTCTCAGCGGAAGCCAACTGCACATCCACTGGGATAACTGTATCCAGGTGTAGGTCCCTCCAAGCCCTAGCTACCGCAGATGGCGTGGTCCATGCAAGACGTCCTATTCCACAAGCAACGGTCATTGCCGACGGTTGGCTGCAGAAGTTCAACTTTGGACGGGCGATCGTAATTTGTGGTGTTTCTACCCCTCTGTAGCCACCCGGCTTGGGTGTCTTGTTCTCTCCTGGTGGGGTGGTTCCCGGGTCGACATGAAACCATACATGTTGTTCAGGTCTCGTTGAGCAGTTGCTATGTTTCTATCTTATTGAGACTTTTCGGCCTTACTGACGTTGCTTAGGATTCCCTCCTTCACTGAATAACAAAAAACGGTTGGTGCATGACAAAAGTGGGACGGCCATTTTAAACTGTCATTATGAAGTCACTGTGTTATTCTGCAAATTGATGTCACCTGCTTAAGACTCATGCAACTTTGAGCAACAATATTGACATGTTACAAGACAATGGCATGGTTATTGTAGTTTCTGTATCACACTTTTAAGGTTTTCATTTAACGCCTCTTCGTAAATGTGTGTGGTTCTTGCTTGTCCTTTCACACCGATCTGTTTCAGCACGTCGTACATGGAGATGGAAACAAGGACTCTTGTGCTCATCTCAATGGCGAATAGCATCACCGTGTTTCCTTCTTGTCTCAGCCTTTGCGACAATATCGCTGTGCTTCTCCTTCTTGTAGAGGGTGTATGTTTAATGAATGTGGGGTTTTTGAAATTATTGCCGTTCCAAGTTTTGTATTCACCCTCTGTGGAGTTCATGCAACATAAAAGGTAAATACAAAACTTGGACCGGCAACTATTTTCAAAAACCCCACTGTCATTAAAAATACACACTGTATGTGTGCTGCTCCTGGACTATTGATGTAAACTGGACAATTAGCTCGACTAGAACCAACTGCTGAGCCTACGAAGAGCCCACCACAATGTCTTGTTGAAACTAAAACCTCTGGATTGTTGTTGGGTATGTGTCACGGCCTTTTAGATCTTTTCTACGCCTTTAACCAGCATTGTATGTTGTTAATTTATTAGCCAAAGCATTGTCTGTTGATCTCGGTGCGCCCCTTTACTTCCTTCAGCTTGAGCGACTCTTGCGTTGACTATACTGCACTGTCAACCTTCTACTTCATTGCTGTTCTGGTATTTGCCCAGTTCTCTCTTTGAGCTCCACATTGGAGATTCTAACATACCATTTTATTCCTATCGTTAGCTTCTACCAAACCAAACCTGGACAATGACAGAAAAAGAGAAAAGAAAAATCACAACAACAGAAATGAGGTTCCTGAGAAGAATACTCAACGTATCAAGAAGAGATAAGATCAGAAATGAAGAAATCAGGACTAAAGTGGGGGTTAAAGCTGCTCTAGATTTTATTAGAAAGCAGCAACTCAAATGGTTTGGCCATGCAAGTAGGCTACCAGTCAACAGCATGCCACAAGAAGCAATGATGTACAGACCAGATGGAAACAGAGGAAGAGGTCGACCACGTAAACGTTGGACGGAGGGAATAACAGAATCCATGGGAATGTCGATATACGAAGCCCATAACCGGGCACTCTCACGAAGTTTATACTTCACCTCGACACCGCAAGGTACAAGAGGAACATGATGAGATGAGATGAGATGAGTTAGCTTCTACAGCTGCAAAATAAACCAATCACGAACAGTTCCAACGATAAAGAAAAGTTCCAACGATAAAGAAAAAAAAAAAAGGTCACTATACTATCAACGAAATAATCTTATATATTTAATAAACAACATGTTTCATTATCTAGATAGCAGTCTAGCGAAACGTAACGCCTGTCCTACTTAATCAATTTCGATTCTCATAGAAGGGAAATCTCGTTTACCGGTTCACTTCGGGTTCCAGTTCGCACCTATGAATTGCATTAAACGCCTTAAAATTTAATACCGCTTTTATTAAGTGTTGAGAGAATATATGTAATACCCGAGTTCACGCCAGGCAACTGGCTGGATTTGATTAAGTGTTGGCATTTACATGGAATCTTTGATTAAAAACGTGAAAGTAAAGCAAGCCCTTTGAATATATCTATTTGATAATTTGGCGATACCATGTCTGGGAGATTTTATGTCACTTACCCACAATGTAAAGTAAAGTAAAGGACACGTTGTCGCGACTTACGGGTCATGGAGCATAAAGCGGTAGGCCCATATTTTTTATAAGCCAGTCGGTACATTCATCATCATCATGCCCTGCTGATAAGTGTGAGCGGTCATGTTTTGCAATCTCCTTTGAGATCTCCTGGCGATCTACGATCCCCAGAGTCGTGAACCAGCTCCGTGTTCTTGTCTCGACCATACAACGGCACATTATAGGTAGTATAGTCAGTGTTACGTCTGCCGCCTCTGTTTCCCAATACATTCTTCATCCCAATTGTAGGCTGGGTCTACCTCACAACCCGTATTATCCTGTCATGGCATTCAGGTCACCCATTAGGTATTTGATATTTCGATTTCCTTGACTGTTCACAATTCTTTGAGTTTTGTATAAAATTTCTTCTTAACTGGCGCAACCTTACCATTTGCGCGTGAATATCATTAATTACATTCATCTGTACTTTTTCTTGAATGGTTATAAATGTAATAAACGAGTTCACTCACTGCTTCCCGTGTTACTAGTGCTTTCTGTGACCTGTTAGATAACATAAGGGCCACTCCTTCTCAGTGTTGGACATTATCTTCTGCATGACCTGAGCACAGCACTTTTTAACCTGTGCTTGAAAACCGCGCGCCTGTTCCTTCACACCTTGTTTAACATAATCCCCAAACGCCAATGTCGTAGCATTTCATCTCCACCACCTATGCTATCATAATTGATCCATGCCTAGTTCAAACATCTCAGGTGTCAATTCTGGAGATTTCCCTACGTGAAAGGAAGACATATAGCGCCCCTGGACTCCTTGCGGCTTTCTCCGCATCGCGCTATATCTCTTCGAGAAGAGCATCGTATTTACTTGTGGTTGGTATGGTTATTCTTTCTTTGATGTTATCATTACTGGATGGATTTTCTGGCTAAAGTTTTTCTATGGAATGAGGAAGACATCCCCAAACCCAACCCACCTCGTCGCCTTTTACGAACGGTGGTAGCTGTGCCACAATTCTTTCCTTCTATTACGGGTCCCGACATTCGCGTTACGACGTTCTGAAAATGGCTCCACAGATGATGATGATGATTATATATGCCATCCCGAGAATTGAATGTAGCCAGAAACAATAATTAAAGTCGGTTATGGGTGTCATAAGCCGAGATTCCCATGGACTCTGTTATTCCCTCTGTCCATCGTTTACATTGTCGGCCTCTTCTTCTGGTTCCATTTGGTCCGTACATCATTGCTTGTTGTGGCATACTGTTAGTTGGTAGTTCAGTTATATGACCGAACCATTTAAGTTCCTGTTTTATAATGAAGTCCAGCGTTGTTATAGCCCCCACTTTAAACCTGATTTCTTCATTTCGGGTTTTCCCTCTTCTTGATACATTGAGTATTCTTCTCAGGAATTTCATTGCCATTGTTGTAATTTTTTTTTTTCATTTCTCTTTTTCTGTCATCATCCAGGTTTGGCGTTGGTAGTATAGACTTGGTAGGAATATTGTGTTGTAGATTGGTGTTACAGAATCTGCTGAAACATGTTTGTTCTTGTAATTTGTCCAGTGTGATAATTTGCCTTATTGCATGTATTTTCCATTTCGTCTTTAGATTAGCTAATTGATGATGTTATACTTCCTAAGTAGTTGAAGCTCTTTATTTGTTTTAGGATGTGTTATTTTAGATAAATCGTTATTGTTTTTCTTCTAAGCCTTGGTCGGCAACTTGTATAGGATGGAAGCTCTGATGGGTGGGCAATTAGAGCATTACTTTGCTGATTCAACAGCTTCTGCAGCTTGTCTTGTTCCAAATGCACTAATGTTACCTTTCCTCTAGAATAAATTAAGCAAGCCGAGTGAGGGATCATACTGCATGGGCAACACATGGCCTCTTCAATTCAGCCCGGGCTTTTTTGTTATGGAGAGGTACAACTACATCACAAACTATCCTCTATCAAGATGTCCAGGTGTCAGAGCAAAATGAAATATTGTGTATATGTAAACAGGTATTAATGTCTGGAATAGCTAATTATGGAGCGTCCACAGCCGCCGCCTCTCATGTGCCGAGTTAAACAAGAAAGAGTCCAGAAAGCAGGAACCTGTTATGAAGTCTAGAACCATCCATTGTGTGGGTAAGAATGCAGTTAGCAATAGAAGATAAGTTTTCCCCTCCCTTGGCGTTCGACCGCGCCCATGACATTATCCGCACAGTCTTGTAACTATAAAACCAGTGCGCCCGTTTATGTGTTGATTAACCGACAAATATGAGTACCATACACTCACTGGGAGCCGCCGTGGCATAAAGCTAACACTCTTGTCTGCCGGCCGGGATTCATGAGTTTAAATTCTACCCGATGCAGATTATATAACTAACCTCAGGCCTCACTTCGACTCACTCTACAGCGACTGTAAGGAGATGTCTTCTGAAGTAAAGGTAGCCAACGTGGTACGGATCCCGTCACCTACCGAGAGTGTATAATGAAGATCGCTATAATTGAAACGTTGGTTAGTTGTGTTGTAGTGTATCTTAATTTTATCTTGACTTCCTGTCCAACATGGATGATAGACGGTTGAGCTGTTAAGACCGCTGGAGTGTTTATGCTTGATGCTACGGTTTGCTTGCACATTTTCCTCATGTTGGACTGGTAGTGCATGGTTCCGTCGCCCAACTACTGAGTTAAGTGCTCGGAGCAACACTGTGAGCTGTGAATTTTGTATGGAGTGCTTTTAAATCAGTCCGCGGTTGTCTGTAGAGAAAGCGGCATGTTCAGATCGTTAAACTAACTGGGTTGTCTTATGCAGTAATGGTTTGCTGATGGTTTTCTAGAGCCTACCGCTTCCATTCAAGATGAACTATTTTTCGTGGTGACTTTTGTATTGGCATTCTGGCATAGTATACCTATGCGGGCTCTGATGGTTTGTCGAGATTCCTGTCTGTTCCACTTTTCACATGGGGCAGTGAAGAGAATTGTGTGTGATATTCATTGGTAAAGGAACGGAGCATTATGAGGTGACCCTTGGCGTAAAGGTGGAACCGCGACTGACTAACTGACTTATGTCTATCTTATTTTTGCGTTATTATTATTATCATTGTTGGAAGAACTTGCAAACAACAGAGATGTAAATCCTGAGACGAATGTTACGCATTCTGTGGACTGCCAGAGTAACTAACAACGACTGCCTGAAAGAGGCTAATGAAACTACAACATTATATACAACAATAATAAAGAGACAAACGACTTTCTTTGGTCATGTGATGAAAAGAGACGCATTAGAGAACAATGTGACAACTAGAAAGATCGAGGCTGGGATAGTGGTATGGAGGAATATTGCCAGCAAAGTTGATCCAGAACAAAAAAAAACAAAAACAAAAAAACACCGAGATCTATGGAGAGATATAAACGTCATCGCCAGCTAGCATGGCATTGCCATAAATGGTGATTATTATTGTTACTTTTACATTGTGATTTCTGTTTGCAGGATGTTTTGTTTCGTTGTAAAGCATGCGCACAATGTCTGTGTTTATTTTGTCTCACATTTAGAAGAGCGGCCAAGGAAGGGAGACAATTATTATACCCTTCTGGAAGCAACTATTAATTAGAAAATTAGTTACAAGGAGCCAGCTTCCTGGCCTAGAGGTTAGCGACTTTTCTCCGTAATCTCGTATACTCTCGTAAGTAACGTATCGACGGTGAGAATCAGCAGTGGTTCGAATCGCGTCGGTAACTTACGGGATACGTGAGCCGGCCGCTCAGAAAGCAATGGCAAACTACTGAGCGTAATCTTGCCAAGAAATCAACAATCAGCTGAAAGATGCTGATGTTGACAGCGATGTCCTGTAAAGGATATGCAAACATTTATTTTTTTTAGTTACAAGGAGGACAGTGGAAAGGGGGGGGGGGGCGCAATTTTGAGCGTACTAGCCTTATAAAGACTAAATGTCATGGCAAGGCAGACCAGGCCAAAAGCTGTGTTGGCAACTGGTCTAGGATCAAGCTCCGACAGGCGGATAATTAGAGTATTGCTTTACTGACCTGGCAGCTTCTGCAGCTTGTCCTGTTCCAGATATTTTTATGTTGCCATTCCTCTGGAGTAACTCTACAATTCAGCCCAGGCTCTGTGCTATGGAGAGGTATAACTCCTTCCCTGGTCTTCTACTGCCATGGGTTGTGGTTATTATGACTTTTTTTTGAAGCACAATGTAATAAACTATCGTCTGTCAAGACGGTGAGGTGCCTGTACTTCGATCGACACCATAGGAGCAGCGAGCCTTGTAGTGTATCCAAGCGTCATTTTCTTTCTTTCACCTTTCCTTGCGAAAACCCATTGAACTCTAAGCATACGGATAGAGCACTATATATCCGACTTATCCTGGTGGTGTAAAAATAGTCGGTAATTTTGCCTTAATTCACCCCAAACGTTACCAGCTATATTTAGCACTGACGGTGATCTGTGTTCGGGTACAGTGCGTGTCAGTGTGTTTCAGTTGCCCCACAGTGTTTCTTTGGCTTTGGCAATCGTTTCTGTGTGAGTGTGTGTCTGTGTCTGTCTCATTATGAGTTTTCTGGAACTGGCAGCAGCTGTCCACGACAAGAAGAGTAGCGTTGCTTTTCTGCAGCATCATGGCATCTGACATTCTGCTAGACTCCGTTCTCATAATCATGTCATGGTGCCATCGCTGACTGAGCGTCGGGACAGATGGAGATGCCGACATTCACCGTGTCGGCAGGACATACCACCGGTGCACATACTCAATGCATGTGGAGAACTGCCAAGTAGAGAAACAAGAGGCAGAATGGAACACACACAGGCATCTACTAGAGTCCTGCATGCGCGAATTCATGTGGCGTCGACAGACTAAATGCGCTGGTCTCGACGTGTTCAACACCATTCTTGCGGACATTGTTCGATTCTGGCCACTGCAAGAATAGCGCACCGCATAGAACATTGCACACCGATAAAATTGCGCACCGAGCTACGGCGCAACACAGGGAACCCCTGGATGTGACGTCATACCCTGGGATTCCATTTGTGTGGGGTGAATTAAGGCAAAAGTACCAAATAGTCTTACACCGGTTCTGTAGTGAAAGGGTTGCGGACGCAGTTCTTCTTCTTCTGAGTTCATCCGGAGTGTTTTTCAGATGCACTTGCGTTGTGCCAAGTTTATAAGCTCCCTTAGGCCGACACATCTGACTTCTGTGGATGTTTGTTGACCGGGTTAACCTTCCAGCGTGCTTCAAAGGACATTCAACTCTCACACAGACGTTTTTGCGTTGTGCCAAGTTTATTTCCGCCCTTAGGCCGAGGACGCAGTTCGTAATCCTACTTAACGCGTTTGATATACAGTTGCGGGCGATATGGCAGCAGACTGCCTTACGTTAGATTACATACAATGGTATGAGTGCCGGTCGTTCAGAAAGCAATGACAAACTACCAAACGTAAACTTGCCAAGAAATCACACATCGCCAAAAAATATTCGGATTGATCCTGACGCCCTGTAAAGAATATGTAACTAACTAGCACTTTACTTTACCTTACTCTACCCTTTTCTCTTTGTACCCCAAGATGTGAACAAATGCCCTGTACTTTACCTACCTATTGAAGTTCTATCCAAAACGTCTATGCTGGCGAATGAACTCACTAAAACCTATGCAACCAGGCCACAATTTGTTAACAAGACCGTTAAAACCTCACCTGGCATTAGAAATCCGCTTGCCAGACACAACCGCCACCTGTAAAGTGCCCTAACAGGCGTTGGAAACCAAACCAAGCACGTCTTGGAGCTTATCGGAACTGATCTTAAGGGACGTTTACATTTAGGCTAGGATTACGGTGCCTCCGCATGCACCGCTTTGATTTGCCGACCCGGTTATGCAAAGCGGGATTAATCCTGTCGAGGATTATCGATTATTGACAACTCTGTAGAATTTGGAAATGGGCGTAGTGTTATATTTCATTAATTTGTTATGTTTCCTCTTCTACCCTGGGGTTTAGTATCATGTTTAGTTTACTCTGGGGGTTAGATCACGTTTAGTTTAGTGTTCCACTCGCCGGGCTTTGTTTATTCTGTCATTTATACTGGCAGTATGTGGCTTTCTTCTGGAAACTACATGATGATGATGATCATCATCATCATCATGTGCCATGTCGAGAAAAGTGGGTGGTCATGTTTCGCCTTCTCATACGATCACCAGAGTCGTGGAACAGCTCTGTGTTCTTGACTCGACCATGTCACGTGGCCAAACCATCAATACATTTACCTCTCTAAGTTCCCTTTGTTCGTTTCCCCTCAATTTTGTCAGTTGCCACCAAGTTATCTAGTGCGTTTCTTCTCATAACGTGCCCCCTACACCCCAACCAAGAAAAAAAAAAAAATTTAAAAACTAAAATAAAATAAAATAAAATGCAATATCTACGTCGTATTTCTGTAATCAGTGTACGGTTTTCATTTGTTTCTTGAAGAACTTGCTCATTTGTTTTCCTGCTTGTCCATGGTATTCTTTGCATTTTCCCCATAAGCCACCTTTCCACTGCCATTAGGTGTTTCTCGGCTTGTCTGCTCATTGTCCACGTTTCACATCCAAACAAAGGTTAGCTAGGTGCATATCTTTGCAGGACGTCGCAGTCAATTCCAGCATGTTTGGTTGTTTGTGATCTCTTGGCAAGTTTACATTCAATAGTTTGAGTGCTCCAATTTACATATTGTGCAGTGAGCAGCATTGTGTGTGCAATTAATTCACTGGCACAAGAACGGAACATGATGGGGCAACAATTTACCGTGAATGTGGAACTGCGACTAACTACTGTAGTTTGTTAGTCCGGGTACACAGAAGAAAGTTAGCAGGACTAATTGTAATGTGCTGTGTTGTACAAAAAACCTGCTACATTGATCAATTAGTGTAGACATACTGATAAGAATGAAAGACCCAATTCTGTCGAGTGCTGAACAAGGGAAATAATTACCTGTTTGTTACCACCTGTGATTTGTATTATCTTTTCATACTTTCTCCGTGTCACATTAACAACTTCTTGTTTTCATTTATTCATTGCTTGGTGTTGTTGTAAGCTTTAGAGTCATATTGCCACTGATAGCTGACATTGGGCAATAGTTACGACACACAGTATTGATAGTAACATGTCAGAAGGATCTACAGATAATGAAAGATACAGCCATTCTAGACAATAAAGATACAGCGGTTGTAGACAGTAAAGATACAGCGATATTAGACAGTGAAATATACAGCGGTTGTAGACAGTGATACATACAGTGGTTGTATAAGTAAAAGGTACAGTGGTTGACGACAGTGAAAGATACAGCGGTTGTTGACAGTGAAAGACATATGTAAGTTGTGCTGATGCCGAGGTAAGCGGTTCAACCCTTACACTGGTCAGCTGGACTAAAATGTTAACCTGTCGTCCTAGACTTGGGGACGTAAATTACAAGTACCTTTGAAGTCGGGATGGGTTCTCTGATAGCGAGGAACACTGTTACTTTTTTTAATGGTACATATCTCTTACAGGACGTTGCAGTCAACACCAGCATTTTTCAGCTGCTGTTTGTGTACTATGCAAGTTTTTACGTTCAGTAGTTTGCCATTGCTTTCTGAACGACCGGCTCCCATTCCAACACGTTATAACACAAAGCGACACGGTCTGCTGCACAAATCGGTCGCGGCCTGGTAAGCGGCTCACGAACAGCGTTCGCAAGCCTTTGGCCACGGATATCGAGGGAAGGTTAATCCACACGCAAAATTCAGTCCATCACAACTATAAATAATGCTTGAGTTCAAAGCGAGAGAGCGAGCGCAACAAAATTTAAAAAAATCAGCGGTTGTCAATAGAGAAAGACTGCTTCGTCTTGAATAAAAAGAAGACAAAAATTGAGAGGGAAGACAATGAGAACTTTTAATCAGAAAGCGGTGAGAACGATTAGTAGTTTGACTCTTCGCTGGCTGTTGAACGAGGGGACGGAGCGCGTATGGGAAAGCCCTGAGTGCAGTGATGTCGGTTCTTAGCTCAACTCAACTGAACTCAACTCATAAGAAGACAAAGAAATAATCAGCTCTGTGTTTATGACTCGATGATGCTATGTGCACAAGCCATCTAGATAGCTACCTCTCTGTCTTCCCCTTGTTCTTTTCCCCACAATCCTGCCAGTTGTAACCAAGTTCTCCACACAAAATAGGCATATGTATAACACACAGGCATTGATACGAGAGGCGTTCAAATGAAAACCTTTAATGTTGTGTGTGAATGTATTCTGAAAAAGTAAAGTACAAATGTATCAAAGCTAGATGCAGTCACCACTGTGTTCATTGCAAATCCTCCTTCGCCGATAAAGTGCGTGGATACCTGTTGAGAAAAATGTCATTGGTCGCATGTGTAACCACACTGGGTTCACTACTCGGTGTGTCTGGCCTGATTGTGAACAGTTTGTCACAGAAGTCACGCCGAACTTCCTACTTCACTCATACACTTGCTGGACTGACAGCCGTGCATCACCATACTGGACCTTCATTTGCCGATGTTTTTTTTTTTTTTTACAGGTTTCACCCCTTCACTGATCAAAATAAGGATTAAAGAATGCTGCTCCTCGTTGGTGCATGTCAAAAGTGGGCGGCCATCTTTAGACTGTCCTTATGACGTCACCGTGTTTGTCTGCACCGTGATGCCACACGCTTAATACAATATCGACAAGTTACAAGAAAATAGCATGGTTATTGTAAACTCTATCACACTTTTAAAGCTTTCAATGGAAGCTTCTTCATACAAAGGCACGCACATAATACCAAGAGACACAAATCCACATAAATCGGTACTACTAACTGTATACCCAAGAAAGCAATTATGTACAGACAACATGGAATCAGAAGAAGATGCCGACCATGTAAACAAGGGGAAAAGGGAATAGCAAAGTCCTTGGTTGATCGATCGGTCTGTCGATCTGTCCGTCCGTCCGTTCGTCCCTCACTACAACTGTAGCTCTATGGGTTGATCAGTCGATACCCAAGCTGCTCGCTCAGTCGATCAGTCTATTTGTGTGTTCGTCAGTATGTCTCTATCTCGGTCTTTCTGCAGGTCTCTCCGTCTGTCTGAGCATATGTCACCACTCTGTCTGAGCATATGTCACCACTCTGTCTGGGCATATGTCACCACTCTGTCTGAGCATATGTCACCACTCTGTCTGAGCATATGTCACCACTCTGTCTGAGCATATGTCACCACTCTGTCTGAGCATATGTCACCACTCTGTCTGAGCATATATCACCACTTTGTCTGCTCATTTGTCTCTGTAGTCCTCAAATAGGTAACTAATCTGTTTTGTTGATGTTGTTGTTGTTGATGTTATTGTTGATGTTGTTGTTGTTATTGTTGTTGTTGTTGTTGTTGCGTCCATTCGCTTTGAACTCAAGGCTAGTCCATACACGTGTTACTACTTCTTGTGCAATGGATTGATTTCTGTGTTACATCCCTTAAAGTAACAGATATGTGTGTTATCCCATAAAGTAACAGATATGTGTGTTATCCCATAAAGTAACAGATATGTGTGGTATAAAATGAAGTAACAGATCTGTGTGGTAACCCATGACGTAACAGATCTGTGTGGTAACCCATGATGTAACAGATCTGTGTGGTAACCCACGAAGTAACAGATCTGTGTGGTAACCCATGAAGTAACAGATCTGTATGGTAACGCATGAAGTAACAGATCTGTGTGGTAACCCATGAAGTAACAGATCTGTGTGGTAACCCTTGAAGTAACAGATCTGTGTGGTAACCCATGAAGTAACAGATCTGTTTGGATAAAATGAAGTAACAGATCTGTATGATATCCCATGAAGTAACAGATCTGTGTGGTAACCCATGAAGTAACATATTGGTGTTGTAACTTGTATGTAACTGAATGCTGCATGAGAATGATGCCCATTGCTCTATCGATCCAATGACCTCTGACTACTCTCAAAGCGGACCTTGTACCCCCAACATCTAGTGACCTAAAACCTCTGACTACTCGCAATGTGGACTTTGTACCCTTAGCATCTAGTGACTTCAAAACGTCTGATTATTGACAATGCGGACCTTGTACCCACAGCATCTATTGACCTATAGTAACAATTGTAAAATAAATTGTCCCGAATAAGTTTCATGGTAGGGATCTGTGGTAGCGCCATCACATTTGTAGACCAGAGGCTAGAGAACAAATGATGGGTAGGTGGCCAATCTTGCCCTCACTTTAACATTTGACGAGTCCAGGAGAAGAACCCCATTCCGACATTGACATTATCAGGCAGTTCTCTTTCAACTTCGCTAGTGCTTCTACAGATATGTGAGTGAAATATACTCTAACCAGATTTAAGATTATGTACAGGGGACATAACTGTGTATATTGTTTTCATCATCAAAAGTTAGTTTATCTCCCTTACTTCTGTTTTTATCATTATCATCATAATCTTCCACTTTTGCCGTCTAGCCGCATGGGAAGGAATAATTGGCGTTCCGGCGCCCACTGGGTGACACTGGATAGTGTCATTCCGTGAGATTGTACAATGTCTTTGGTGTCGTCAATCCATTTTCTTATCGGGCGTCCTCTTGCTCTCATAGGAGATCTTCTTTGATGTTAGGATCAATGCTGGTACTTGATGGTATTGCATTTTAACGAGATGACCAAACCATTTGATCTTCTGTCTTTCAATTTATGTGGCACAAGGTGTTGATCTTACTGTCTGTCTGATGACATCATTTTTTCATTCGTTAGTTCGGATAGTTAAGTCGGCAGCTCTCCTCAAGCATTTCATCTCACGGGCGATGATTTTGAGTAAGTGTGATATGGATAATGACCAAGTTTGACATTGAGAGATAAGGTTGGTGTATTCTATCTTATGTTCTATACAGTAAACAACTTGGTGACAACTGGCAAGATTGAGGGGAAGAGGACAAGGGGGCGGCGAAGTGAATACCTGGATGGCTTAGCCACGTGATATGGTCGAGAAAAAGTCGCTTAAAAGTCGACAGGGTCGACTTCATTGCACCGGGTTTTTATCCCATATGGCTCAGTCTCTTTCTGCAGCGCGGAAAGCGTCGCACAAACCAAGAACTGCGTAGCTCCAGCGGCGACCCTCAGGAGTCTCCGACAAAATGCATTCGTAAAGCCAAAGGATGCCTCCCGGAATCGAACCCACAACCTTCGGAGCCCAAGGCAGACACAACCAACATGCAGCTACACAACCAACCAACCTTCTAGTTAAAGTCCAACCAACCAATCTTCTAGCCAACATGTCAATCGACTAACAATCTATCTAACCAACCACGCAGCAACACAACCAACCAATCAACCAACCTACCTTCTAGTCAACTGATCAACAATCTATCTACCCAACCATGAAACTATACAGATAACCGGCCAACCAACCTTCAAACCAACCATTCACTCAACCCTCCGTCTATCTAACCAACCATTGCAGCCATCAATGAACATCACAGTAAACAGTTAGATACTAGTAACACGTTTCTCCTATCTTGCACATGCAAATAGATGATGGCAGAAGTGAAATATAAATCACAAAGAGAATAGGAATGGCCAAACACGCTTTCAGCAGCATGAAATCAGTAGTAACATCTAGAGAGATTAGCAACGCATTATAAATGAGAATTGTCAACTATTACGTATATTCAAAACTACTATATGGCGCGGAAGCCAGGACATTGAACAAGCAACTAGAAAGTCGAATAGAGGCCCTGGATGTGTGGATATACTGACGAATGGAGAAAAAAAAATAATCAAATACAGAGGTTCTAGAAAAACTGGAAATAAAAGGAGAGTTGATGAAAGAAATAAAAAAAAAGAGGCAAGTGAAATATTTCGGATAACTTAAAAGACATAACACTCTTATTTGTTTTTTTTTTTGTTTTTAAATTATTAATTTATTTTTTATTTTTGCGCTCGCTCACTTTGATCTCAAGCGTAGTCCATACACACCCTTTATAGTAGTGATGGACTGAATTTTGCGTGTGGATTAGCTTTCCCTATTAGCAGTGTCCCTCGCCATCAGGCGAACCCACTCCGACTTCAGAGGTACTTATAATTTACGCCCCCAAGTCAAGGACGACAGGTCAACATTTTAGTCCAGCTGTCCGGTGTAGGGGCTGAACCGCTAACCTCGGCATCAGCACACCGGATGTTTAAGAACACGCGCTCTTACCGATTCGACCATGCGGATCTGCGTAACACTCTTATAAAAACCATTCTGGAGGGCAAGGTTGAGGGCAAGCGAGCAAGAGGTAGACAACGATACAAGTGGAAAGATAACATCAAGAGATGGACGAACATCAATCTGACAGAATATACAGTCAGGGCGAGAGACAGACAGTGTTGGAGATCCATTGCAGCCAACCTTCATTGTGGAGACGGCACCTGATTGATTAATTGATGGTTGCTTAGTTGGTTGGTTGATTGTGTAGCTCGTTAGATTAATGTTGTATTTGTTGGTGCGTTGTTGGATGGTTTATAAGAAGGTTGCTTGGTTGCTTGGGTAGCTATATGTTTGGTTAGATAGATAGTTCATTGGTTAGTTGGGTTGTTGGATGGTTGATTAGACGAATGATTTGTTGGTTGGTTGGTAGGTTGGTTCATCGTCTTTTCTAAAAGATAATTTCCAGAAAATTCTTAAACTTGTCTATCGTCTATGTCGCATAAATCAAGATCCAATTAAGAGCCATGCTTATCGGGAAGAAATCTCCTGAAACTGGCGAGACCTGAACTCGCACCAAATTATAAGGCAGGCAAGTACTCTCATCACTATGCCATCACGGTTGTGTGTTTCGTAAATGTCACATGATTTGTCCACAGACTGGCCAGATGGCTAACAAGCCACGTAGAAAGAGCCTAAGAGACAGAATCTGCGCCATGTTTGGTATCCGACGTCAGCCCAGATTGATCAGTCTCTTCACTGAGGATCTGCCGCAGGATCACATGCAATGGGTCAGAGATCAGTGGCATCTTTTTCAACATTGTCATTTGTTATGTTGTTGTTGTTGTGGTGATTATTGTCTGTAATTCTGTTGCTGTTGTGCTGTTGTTGCTGCTGCTGTTGTGCTGTTACTGTTGTGTGATTGCTGCTTTTGTCATTGTTTCTGTTATAATTGCTGAAGAAGAAGAAGAAGAAGAAGAAGAAGAAGAAGAAGAAGAAGAAGAAGAAGAAGAAGAAGAAGAAGAAGAAGAAGAAGAAGAAGAAGAAGAAGAAGAAGAAGAAGAAGAACATGAGGAGGCGGAGGAAGAAGAAATGTATGGTGAAAAGTGAAGACAGACCAAGTCCTTCTTTCACACTGAGGTGTAGTAAGCTGCCCACAAGGCTCAAATATCGCAGTTTCGCTAGAGGCGAACTCAAGACAACATATATCCTTGTCAGAAAAGGAGAAAAAAAAATGAAGCAGAAGAAACTGTGGATGTTAAAAAAGGAGAAAAAAATGAAGCAGAAGAAACTGTGGATGTTAAAAATCTTGTTGTTTGTTTACGGGCACCCTGTAAGATTTCAGTTAACTTTCATGTAATCACAGACGCGATAAATAAAATATTGCATGATTTCTCGCCTGGCATATTTCGCTGCATCTCATCAGGTAGATACTGCAGAGTTATCCCGAATGGGCTTCAAATGAAAACCTTAAATGTTTTTATCTTTTCGGGTGAATATATTCTGAAAAAGTAAAGAATAAATGTATAATTTTCGATATAGTCACCACTGTCTTCAGTGCAAGTCCTCCAGCGCCGATAAAATGCTTGGATTCCTGTAGGAAAAAAAAATTCTTAGTCTCGCGTATAATCACTCGCGCAACACTTGTTGTACTCTTCGTCGAACCGAAAAGTCTGTCACAGAAGTCATGCCGTTTTGAAACTTCCTACTCCACTCATACAATTGCTATCCTGACACGCATGCATGACCATACTGGACCTTCATTCGCCGATGAATTTATATAGGTTTCAGCCTTCACTAATGAAAAAACGGATGTGGTGCATGTCAAAAGTGGGGCGGTCATTTTTAAACTATCCTTATGACGTCACCGTGCTCGTCTGCACTATGATGACACGTGCTTAACACTCTTGACATTCTTAACAACAATATGGACAGGTCACAAGACGATGGCATGGCTATTTTAATTTCTATCACACTTTTAAGGACTTCATGTGAAGCTCACTCGTAAAATGTTGCACGATTTCCAGCCAGGCATATTTCGCTGCATCTCATCAGGTGCATACCGCAGAGTGATATATCACGTAATGTGAAACAATGAGTGATACTTCGGCTGAAATATGATGTACATCGTCGCGGACATTACGCGGATATGTAGAACGTTATATCCATGGAAGTTAAATAATTAGCAGCAAGTCCTTTTGTTTACATAATAACGCTCCGAATCGACTAATATATAATGCTTCGATATATTTGAGCAATGAATTATTGTTTGTCGAATACAGTATACGAAATGCCGTCTGATTGTTAATGCTGTGGTTGGTACTCAGCAAATGTTTTGTGATGACATAATTCAACGTTTTATGACCTGCCGACTGCACTGTGGTTCCTAAATAATTATTAACTCTCTGTTCCACCCACACAGGTATATGTTTGGCCACTCAATTTACTAATTGCCTTTTCGTTCTACCTATGTAAGTCGCTTGGCACTCACACTGGAATTGATAAATGTTTTATTTTTTTTAAATTTGGTTTTGTGTACGTAGACAATAATTCTTTCACAGATGGAGTAGGTATCGAGGTGGTTTTAATCTTCAGTATGCAGCTGACATAGACTATGTTACATAGAACCAGTTTTAACATACGGCTGCGAATCCTGTACAATTAGTAAACAGACGAAAAAATCCATGGAAGCCTTGGTGATGTGGTTTTATAGAAGAATTATGAAAATTAATTGGACACCTAAAAAGAGCAATCAGGACGTTAAAGGGAAGCTGAGTCGCAAAGACAGCTCACAAACAGAAACAGTCATCGTTTTTATTTTTTGGCCTTGTTATGAGAAGACAAAAACTGGAACTTATTGTTACAACCGGAAAGATTTGCGGATAGGGAGATAGAGGAAGACAGCGTGAGAAGATTCTTGACAGTCGTGTGTCATGGCACAGAAATGAGTCAACACACGAATTGATCCATGACACTGGCGATCGTAATTTGTGGAGAGCATGATCGCCCACGCCATTCAAGACGGCACTGGATGATGGTGATGATGATGATGTAATTGACGAGATGCAGCGAAATATTCCTGGAAAGAAATCCTACAATATGTTATTTATGTCGTCTTTGTGTAAATTCACTAAGGAAATACGTTGTTTTGATTGTAACATTCATTTGTCTTCCAACAGATGGAAGAGCCACAACATCTCAACTACACCCATTCTCTCGACTCCCACCCAGAATCGGTTTTGAGCCCTTCAACATCCAAGTCAAGCCAGTTGGGTCCGCACGCTGGTATCCACAGCACAGACAATCTACAAAAATCTTCTTCTGTTATGTCTCTACATCACTGGACGTCAACAGCCATGTCACCGCTGGAACTCTTTTATTGCGCAACGGTTGCTCCTTACGATGTGGATCATGTTTCTGACAGCCAAGCATTTCATGAAGAACGTCCAGGGCGTGCTTGTTGCAATAGAAGGATGGATGCAACTACTTCCTCACTTCGTAATATAAAATCGGATCTAGCCTGTCCCTCTAGATATTTAGTTCCATTCGATAACTCAACAAGAGGACTTGTGAATGATCTACCAAATACGATTGGCCAACGTGAACATGATATAACTGTTCTTGAAAGTGGAGAAGCCTGCTTTAGAAAATCGACGAATAAGACCAAACGTAGCCCTGCTGAAAGCTACCGGATGCCAGTCTACAAAGAACAACCATTTGACCTCGGAGATGTGGATACAAGAAGTGCAGCAGAATCAAGAAGTCACAAAGGTAGAGTGAAATTATCAGCTTTGAAAGATGTCTGCCCTGATAGCAACAGATGCAAGGAAAGAAGGGAGGACTCTGATGTTGCCATCAGATTGTGTGACAATCAAGTGGCTCTTACGTTGAAAGAATCCTGCAAACATGTAGTTATTAATTTCAAGAATGTGATTCAGAAAAACGCCAGCCATGTTGATTGCAGCAACACTGGCAGAAGAGATCTAGGTAACAAAGATGAGTTTATACGGACAAATAGAGGTTCAGTAGCTATTAGTATTTCTAGAGATCGTGTCCTTGTCAGTATCCAGATAGATACAGGTGACAGGTTGTCGTATGATGGTGCGCAGTGTGGTAGGAATTCAAAATCGTCATCTGAGTTCAACGAATCTGACGTTTTCAATGGACAATATACAGATCAGAGTCCAAACAAGATGCAGAACGATGGCAATGAAGGTTGCGTGAAGGCAACTAAAGAAGTGCAGACAGACACTGTTGATTCAGAAGGCACAGGAATAACACCAGTTGTCCTCACGTTACCGCAAGTCTTAACTACACTCGAACCCAAAGAAACAGATGCTGAAGATGGCGATCTGTCTGTTCGGATTAGTCGCTGCCAGATGGTTCTTGTGGATGAGGAAGACAAGGATGCAAGTGTTGCCAATGGAGTTGCCAATGGAGTTGCCAATGGAGTTGCCAATGGAGTTGCCAATGGAGTTGCCAATGGGCGGACCAATGCTAAGAAAAATCGTATTTCATTACATACTTGTCGTGATCAACCGGAGATTGAAACGGTTGAGTCTGCAAAGAAATACGATGATTATAATGAAGAAAATGATGATGTTTGTGATGGCTCTTTTGGAGACGTGATTGCAGCCTGTCAAGCTAACTTTGAGGGCGGTCAATGTAGTCCAACAGTACAATCTGAGGGTGTCAGTGTCGATGGAGTAACAGATAAACGCAGGTATAAAGAGGATGTGGTGGGCAACGTTATGAAACTTGAAGATGTGATGCTATCTATCAGGCATGTTCCAGATATAGGTCGAGGAACAATCAATATAGATGAAAGAGGTCAGCTCAGATATCTTTCTTTCTTTCTTTCTTTCTTTCTTTCTTTCTTTCTTTCTTTCTTGCTTTCTTTCTTTCTTTCTTTCATTCTTTCTATCTTTCTTTCTTTCTTTCTTTCTTTCTCGTTCTTTCGATATTATTTTTTGTTGTGGACGTAATTTGCTATGTAAATGGAATGTTGAAACTCATCATCATCATCATCAAGTGCCCTGCCAGCTAATGTATGCGTTCATGTCTCTCCCCAGATCTCGGTCTTTGGTGTTCTGGATCATCTCTGCTGATGACATTCCTCCATGTCACCATCTCAATCCATCCAGCATCATATCTCTTGGTCTGCCTCTGCCTCTCTTCCCGTCGATCTTTTCAGTCGTCATGATGTTCTCCGATGTCTCTCTTCTCATCACATGACCAAAGAAGCTGTTTAACTCTATCTTATTGTTGTATATAATGTTCTAGTTTCAGTAGCCTCTTTCAGGCTATCGTCGTTAGTTGCTCTGGCAGTCCAAGAAATTCGCAACATTCATCTCAGGAACCACATCTCTGTTGCTTTCAAGTTCGGCCTAATTTAAACATTCACATTCCAAGATTCACAGCCATACAGCAAAACATGTTCTACACAGCACATCAGCACTCTCTTTCTTACATTCAGTGATACTGACTTACTGCATAAAATGCTTTTCATTTTCTGAAATGCAGCCTTTGCTTGCCCTATTCTTTTCTTTATCTCTGTTGTGCACCTTCCGGCTAATGGAACAAAAAGAAAAAAGCAGCGGCTGCAGCAGGATATAACAATATGAATTGCAAACAATTAGGTATATTTAGCTCCTGCGAAAAGAAGAGACATACTAAACACAGACACGATGTACATACCTAACAAAGAACTCCATCATACACAGGTGAAAACTTTGTCCGTCCGTTCAAAAATATAATCAACAAAGTGGACTTATCAAAAATAGTAAAAGGAAAGTTCTCAACAACATTGAAGATCATCTCATCTCATCTTGTTCCCTTGTAGCTACCAGTGTCGATGTGATGTATAAACATCAGGAGAGCGCCTGGTTATATGCTTAATATACCGAGATTCCCATGAACTAAATTATTTCTTCTGTCCATCGTTTACTTGGTCAGCTTCTTCTTCTGCGTCCATTTGGTCTATACAACATTGCTTGTTGTGATATACTGTTCGTTCGTTCGTTCGTTCGTCCTCATGTACGAGTGGTCCCGTTCAACCGTCGACTATATCGGCTTGGTTGTATTTGGGCCCTTTATTGTGTAGCTTGTGTTGAGCTGTTTCGTAAATTGTACTGCTTGTTTTCAGCTTCTGGTTGGTTGATTTTGTTCGTTCCTGTCTTGATAAGGTTTTACATGTCTGGACAGAGTCGAACACTTGCTGAGGCCTGGAGTTATTGTGTACCCACCCCGTCGTATGGTGCTGTTTCCTTCAGGGAGCTTCTACATCTCGTTCTCTATGCTCCAGTAATTGTTATCGTTTTGGCGTCGTCTTGGTCTTGGTCGTGTGTTGTGAGCTGTTCGCCAGTTAGATCTTGGTGGAGAGCGATATCGTGCTTCCTCTGTTGTTTCTTCTTCGGTCTGTGTTCTTGAATCTTCTGGTTCTTTCTGTGATTTTAGCAGTTCTATCTGTTCTCTTTCTTCCTGGATTTGTTTCAGCGTTTCTTCTGTCTTTGCTCTCACTTCTTGAATTTTCAAAAGGGTTTTGTCAGTGTCAGCTTTTATGGCGGCCATTCGAGCGACATCCTGCTCTATCTTCTGCTGGACTTGCTTCAGGTCGTCCAGGATGCGCTGAACGGCCGTTATCTGGGTTTCTTGCGTCTTGTCACTTTTGTCTTCTAGGTTTTTGACCTGTGTTCTCAGCTCCTTCAGGTTGCCTTCCAATTGTGCTTTATCACTCTTAGTGAGTCGGTTGGTGGTCTCGTACTGCCTCCTGGCCTCCTTATATGGCAAGTTAGACTTTATGGCTATCTTCATAGCTTCTTTGCTGTCTTGGTGGCAGGGGCAGCCGAGGTACCTGGCGCCGTGGTTGCCGAGGCAGTTGGCGCACTTTCTGTTGTTATTAGGCCTCCTGAAGTCCGAGTCGTTCTTCGCGTGCTGGCACTGACTATACTTATGTGGACCAGAACAGTACCTACACACCTCCACATCGCTCTTGCAGATGGCACGGGTGTGCCAGAACTTCTGGCACTTGGAGCACTGCAGCACCCTCGGAATGTAGTTCTCTGGTCTTTGGTCTTTTCTGTCCCATACAATGTACTGAGGGATCACTCGGTCCTCTGATGTGACGACGACAACTGTAGAGGGTAAGCTGTTCTTCCCGATGATCCGCTCAGCACTGGTGATCTTTAGCTTCTTGTTTTCTTTTAACAGCATCTCCCTGATCTTGTCATTTGAGTGATGGGTCTGGACTCGTCTGATGACCCATCGTTTCATCGTGCGGTGCCGGGCGGCTTCCAGAACTATGCCGTGGTGAAGCTGTATGATGCTCTTCTCCTCTTGTGCGATCTTCTTTAACAGGGCTGTGGTCTTTGGATTTGTCTTGATGGAGACCACTACTCCATCGGGTGTCTTGCGCAGCTGGTCGATGCTGTGTCTTCCCAGCTCGTTCTCCAACAGACTGATTATCTTGTCTGTTGGTAGCGCCGACAGTTTGGCTTCTCCCACGCTTGTTTGTTTAAGCAGTAGTTTGCCGGTGAAGTCTACAATAGTGGTTGATGTTTCCTCCTGTGTGGAGGTCTCTGGTACATTGGGCTGCATCTCCTTGGTGTTGATAACTTCCCGGCTGCTGCTGGCTTCAGTTGTGGTTTCTGCGACGGGACCGGTTTCAGCTGGTGTAGGAGCCGGACTGCTGTTTGTAGATATGGCATCGGCAGTCGCCGCGGCCTTCCTCGCCTCTGCCTTCTTTTTCCCCGCTGCATATAGCGCATGTCTTTGCGCGGCACTTTTAACGCGAGGCATCCTCTGCGTTATCCGATAAGGCGACTTGATCTCGATAGCGAGTCGAGTCGGAATAAATAGTTGGTAACCTATTTATATGGCGAAACCATTTGACTTGTTGACTTCTAATAAAATTTAGCGCTGCTATAAACCCCACTTTAGTTCAGATTTCTTAATTTCTAATTTTCTCTTTTCTTGATACATTGAGTATTCTTCTCAGGAATCTCATTTCTGTTGTTGTGGTTGTTTTTTTTTTAAACCTCTTTTTCTCTCATTGTCTAGGTTTGGCATTAGTAGCATAGAGTTGATAGGAAGATTGTGTTGTAGAGAGCTTTCTTAGTAACTATTGATACGTCTTTGTTCTTTAGTATTGATGCCATGTGCGCCATGAATTAGTTTGCTTTATAGCATCTATTCTCGATCTCGTCTTCTGATTTGCCATTTGATGATATTACACTTCCTAAGTGCCTGAAGCTCTTTACTTGTTTCAGGGGTGTTCTTTTAGATGAGTCTTTGTTGTTTCTTTTCTTCTTTAGTTATAGTCATTACCTTTGTTTTACAGGTGCTAATTTTCATGTTATGTTCCTTACACACTTCGTTTAGATTATTCATGTGGTCTTGTAATTCTGCTTTTGATTTTGCTATTAATGCTTGATCGTCCGCAAATAGGAGTTCTTTATTGGTGTAATTTGCCGTTGGTAATTCTTCTGTGTTCTGTTCGTAATGCGGTGTTTTGCGGTCTCTGGCTGGTTTCTTTACAGATGCTGTCTAAATCAGTTATGAACAAGAGGGATGACAGGACACAACCTTGTCGTACTCCGGATCTGATGAATTATTAATGATCAAATTCACAAATTTTTAAGAAAACACTAAAACAAACACTTTACAAACACTTTAAGAATCTTCCGAATAAACCAATTCGAAACGACTCTCCTGATACCCAGCCGGCTGAAGTGAAACAGGATATCAACTGTTAGAAACTATCTAAAGAATAAATGAGACAAGCTGTGAAACTACTGAAAGATGGGTAAGCTGCAGGCCCAGATGGTATCCCAGCACAAGCAATAAAATGAAATATCGTCACTTCAATTGAATTTCTTCTACTTCTATATGCGCCATACAATACTTGTCAATTTCTATATATTAAATACGCCGTTCATCACAGGCTACACCTTTAGAGACCAACAGGGCGTAGTACGTAGACTGGGGACTTTAATCATCCGACCACAATGAGAGGTTCGAACCCTCCGACATAGTGCCAACAGCGCTTGAAGAGTACTTTGCATTAGTTTCCGGTATCGTGGTCTTGGTTATTGTCTTCTATATATTTAAATTAATAATAATTTAATTGTGCAGAAGCAGTTGCCAGCCATGAGTCTGTGATTTGATAGCGTCATCACATTGTGTAGAACTGACAGCAAGGAAGATTACGTGGCCATTCTTTTCCTCATTTTGACAGCGACGAACATCGAATCAGACCGTGTTCATGACATTAGGTGCGCGGTTCGCTATCAACTTCGCTAGCGAGACGGCCACATAGATTTACGTGGGACAAAATCGCACAAGGCTGGCAGCGAACAATGGGAAGTTAAAGTATGGGACTTGTAGATCACGATGGGACATTAACGTGTAGGACTGGTAGATTACCATGAGATATCATCGAGTGGGGTTGGTAGAGGATTATGGGGAATTAACGCGTGGGACTGGTAGAGAACTATGGGACATTAACGTGTGAGACTGGTAGGGAACTATGGGACATTAACGTGTGGGACTGGTAGGGAACGATGGAAAAATAAAGTGTGGGACTAGTAGGGAATGGTGGAATAATAACGTTTAGGACTGGTTGCCAATGATGAGAATATAGCGTACCGACTGCAAGAGAACTAATGGAAATTAACTAGAGAAACTGATAGAGAACAATGAAACAATAAGGCGGGGAACTGATAGAGAACAATGAAATAATAAGGCGGGGAACTGATAGAGGACAATGAAACAATAAGGCGGGGAACTGATAGAGAACAATAGGACAATAACATGTATAAATAATGTTGAACTATAGGCTATTAACTTTTATATATAACAGCGAACTGTAGGATTTTAACTGTATAATACGGTGACAATAGGATATTTATTTGCTTTTTATTCGCACATACTTTACAGGATATCGCTGTCAACATCAGCATCTTTCAGCTGATTGTTGATTACTAGGCAAGATTACGCTCAGCAATTTGCCATTGCTTTCTGAGTTACCGGCTCACATACCCCGTAAGTTACCGACACGGAGAGAACCGCTACCAATTCTCGCGGACGTCACGTTACTCACGAGAGTATACGGGATTACGGAGAAAGTCGCGAAACGCCTAGACCAGGAGCCCGGCAATAGGATATTAACTTGTGTGAATAACGGTGAACTATAGGACAGTAACTTGTATAAATAACGGTGAACTATAGGACAGTACTTGTATAAATAAACGGTGAACTATAGGACAGTAACTTGTATAAATAACGGTGAACTAATAGGACAGTAACTTGGATAAATAACGTGAACTATAGGACAGTAACTTGTAAACGTGCAACTATAGGACAGTAACTTGTATAAATAACGGTGACTATAGGACAGTAACTTGTAGTAAATAACGGTGAACTATAGGACAGTAACTTGTATAAATAACAGTGAACTATAGGACAGTAACTTGTATAAATAACGGTGAACTATAGGACAGTAACTTGTATAAATAACGGTGAACTATAGGACAGTAACTTGTATAAATAACGGTGAACTATAGGACAGTAACTTGTATAAATAACGGTGAACTATAGGACAGTAACTTGTATAAATAACGGTGAACTATAGGACAGTAACTTGTATAAATAACGGTGAACTATAGGACAGTAACTTGTATAAATAACGGTGAACTATAGGACAGTAACTTGTATAAATAACGGTGAACTATAGGACAGTAACTTGTATAAATAACGGTGAACTATAGGACAGTAACTTGTATAAATAACGGTGAACTATAGGACAGTAACTTGTATAAATAACGGTGAACTATAGGACAGTAACTTGTATAAATAACGGTGAACTATAGGACAGTAACTTGTATAAATAACGGTGAACTATAGGACAGTAACTTGTATAAATAACGGTGAACTATAGGACAGTAACTTGTATAAATAACGGTGAACTATAGGACAGTAACTTGTATAAATAACGGTGAACTATAGGACAGTAACTTGTATAAATAACGGTGAACTATAGGACAGTAACTTGTATAAATAACGGTGAACTATAGGACAGTAACTTGTATAAATAACGGTGAACTATAGGACAGTAACTTGTATAAATAACGGTGAACTATAGGACAGTAACTTGTATAAATAACGGTGAACTATAGGACAGTAACTTGTATAAATAACGGTGAACTATAGGACAGTAACTTGTATAAATAACGGTGAACTATAGGACAGTAACTTGTATAAATAACGGTGAACTATAGGACAGTAACTTGTATAAATAACGGTGAACTATAGGACAGTAACTTGTATAAATAACGGTGAACTATAGGACAGTAACTTGTATAAATAACGGTGAACTATAGGACAGTAACTTGTATAAATAACGGTGAACTATAGGACAGTAACTTGTATAAATAACGGTGAACTATAGGACAGTAACTTGTATAAATAACGGTGAACTATAGGACAGTAACTTGTATAAATAACGGTGAACTATAGGACAGTAACTTGTATAAATAACGGTGAACTATAGGACAGTAACTTGTATAAATAACGGTGAACTATAGGACAGTAACTTGTATAAATAACGGTGAACTATAGGACAGTAACTTGTATAAATAACGGTGAACTATAGGACAGTAACTTGTATAAATAACGGTGAACTATAGGACAGTAACTTGTATAAATAACGGTGAACTATAGGACAGTAACTTGTATAAATAACGGTGAACTATAGGACAGTAACTTGTATAAATAACGGTGAACTATAGGACAGTAACTTGTATAAATAACGGTGAACTATAGGACAGTAACTTGTATAAATAACGGTGAACTATAGGACAGTAACTTGTATAAATAACGGTGAACTATAGGACAGTAACTTGTATAAATAACGGTGAACTATAGGACAGTAACTTGTATAAATAACGGTGAACTATAGGACAGTAACTTGTATAAATAACGGTGAACTATAGGACAGTAACTTGTATAAATAACGGTGAACTATAGGACAGTAACTTGTATAAATAACGGTGAACTATAGGACAGTAACTTGTATAAATAACGGTGAACTATAGGACAGTAACTTGTATAAATAACGGTGAACTATAGGACAGTAACTTGTATAAATAACGGTGAACTATAGGACAGTAACTTGTATAAATAACGGTGAACTATAGGACAGTAACTTGTATAAATAACGGTGAACTATAGGACAGTAACTTGTATAAATAACGGTGAACTATAGGACAGTAACTTGTATAAATAACGGTGAACTATAGGACAGTAACTTGTATAAATAACAGGTGAACTATAGGACAGTAACTTGTATAAATAACGGTGAACTATAGGACAGTAACTTGTATAAATAACGGTGAACTATAGGACAGTAACTTGTATAAATAACGGTGAACTATAGGACAGTAACTTGTATAAATAACGGTGAACTATAGGACAGTAACTTGTATAAATAACGGTGAACTATAGGACAGTAACTTGTATAAATAACGGTGAACTATAGGACAGTAACTTGTATAAATAACGGTGAACTATAGGACAGTAACTTGTATAAATAACGGTGAACTATAGGACAGTAACTTGTATAAATAACGGTGAACTATAGGACAGTAACTTGTATAAATAACGGTGAACTATAGGACAGTAACTTGTATAAATAACGGTGAACTATAGGACAGTAACTTGTATAAATAACGGTGAACTATAGGACAGTAACTTGTATAAATAACGGTGAACTATAGGACAGTAACTTGTATAAATAACGGTGAACTATAGGACAGTAACTTGTATAAATGACGGCGAACTATGGACACTAATTTGTAGAACTAATAGAATAACTACTTTTATAACATTAACGTGTAAAACTGTCACTAAATCAGGAAACAGAACACGTAATGTTTCGGAACATTTCATTCAAGTAGGTTCAGTTCTGTACCCCAAAATTCTGAATCATAACGAGGATAAAGAAGGCGAAATGAGCCTGGCGGACAAAAATGCCGTCTCCTTTGTTGATGACACAGGCCTGGTTGATGTCTTTCTGCTGATGCAGATCCAAAAGTGGAGTAGTCAACCTAGAGAAACAACAGTGTCCAATAGGTATGTCTGATCTTCTCTCTCTCTCTCTCTCTCTCTCTCTCTCTCTCTCTCTCTCTCTCTCTCTCTCTCTCTCTCTCTCTCTCTCTCTCTCTCTCTCTCGCTCGCTTGCTCTCTCTCCATCCATACACCCATACATCTGTCTGTCTGTCTGTCTGCCTGCCTGCCTGCAAGCCTGCCTGCCTGCCTGCCTGCCTGCCTGCTGCCTGCCTGTCCAATCAAACTGGTGAAGTAGTTGGACTTCATAGTTTTCTCTTGGAACTGTAAATGTAGTCATATTGGATTACATGGCGATAACTTGTTGTTTTCGGTAATAATAATTCCAAAGAAAAATTCATAGTATCCTTTAGAATATCAATCCCAAAGAATAACGCACCACAATATTTGATGCACATAAAGTTGATGGTTTGAATATCGCGCTATTGGAAGGAAAACCGGACAGTGCCTCGCGTAAATAACAAGAAAATATGTGGTGTTGCTCAATATGTTTGTTGTTTATCGAGTACAAGGCAATGTACCCTTCAAAAATTGAAATGAAAAATAAGGTATACGCATATTACACGGTAATAATATATTAATAACCATAGATAACTCAAATTTAGGTTTAGAAAATAAAGATATTTCTAAACATATAATTGTAATTATTTTGCTATCCTGTAATAGATAACAAGTTACAAAATTCATTTTTGGCATATGCCTCTGTAGTTAAATAACTAAGCCGCTTATAATGCTGCTTGATTATTCAATTTTATGTCACTATGATTTTATTCTAATTATTCTTTGAGTATTGTCCCTTGCAATAATTAATAGTCGTGTTATTTCCCTTGTTATCGTTGTAGTCGTAAATGATTTGTCACATCCCTAATGACACTAATGTCATATGCTTCATTGTTTTATTGAAGTCAATCAATGGTTTGTCCCGTTAGGAATCATCTTGGTCTACTGGTAGTCAGTCCTTATCTATTGTCTATGTCCACTGGGCAATATAGTTGTCACGTCTCTGTAAATATCATCCCTAATTCTTTGTATTGTTATGTCCCTTAGACATTATAGTTCTTTGTAATTTGATTGTGCCGCCCTCCCTGGCCTATGAGTTAGCGACTTTCTCTGTAATCCGGTATACTCACGTGAGTAACGTGACGTTCCCGAGAATCGCTGTGTCAGCGACTTACTTGCGACAGGTATTTCAGGACTCCCCTACTTTTACACCACATGAAATAATAACTCGTGTCATTTGCAAAAGGGATACAATTTATTTAGAGCTGATTACAAACAAGCTCCGCGAGCGGAATACTTCATTGACAATAAACATCATAGTACGTTACACAGATGCAATGAAACAATAAGGCGGGGAACTGATAGAGAACAATGAAACAATAAGGCGGGGAACTGATAGAGAACAATGAAACAATAAGGCGGGGAACTGATAGACAACAATTGGACATTAATTTGAGTAAATGAGGGCGAACTATAGGACAGCAACATGTATAAATAATGTTGAACTATAGGACAGTAACATGTATAAATAATGTTGAACTATAGGACAGTAACATGTATAAATAATGTTGAACTATAGGACAGCAACATGTATAAATAATTTTGAACTATAGGACAGCAACATGTATAAATAATGTTGAACTATAGGACAGCAACATGTATAAATAATGTTGAACTATAGGATAGCAACATATATAAATAATGTTGAACTATAGGACAGCAACATGTATAAATAATGGTGAACTATAGGACAGCAACATGTATAAATAATGTTGAACTATAGGATAGCAACATGTATAAATAATGTTGAACTATAGGACAGCAACATGTATAAATAATGTTGAACTATAGGACAGCAACATGTATAAATAATGTTGAACTATAGGACAGCAACATGTATAAATAATGTTGAACTATAGGATAGCAACATGTATAAATAATGTTGAACTATAGGACAGCAACATGTATAAATAATGGTGAACTATAGGACAGCAACATGTATAAATAATGTTGAACTATAGGACAGTAACATGTATAAATAATGTTGAACTATAGGACAGCAACATGTATAAATAATGGTGAACTATAGGACAGTAACATGTATAAATAATGTTGAACTATAGGACAGTAACATGTATAAATAATGTTGAACTATAGGACAGTAACATGTATAAATAATGTTGAACTATAGGACAGCAAAATGTATAAATAATGTTGAACTATAGGACAGCAACATGTATAAATAATGGTGAACTATAGGATATTAACTTTTATATATAACAGCGAACTGTAGGATTTTAACTTGTATAAATAACGATGAACAATAGGATATTTATTTGCTTTTTATTCGCACATAATTTACAGGATATCGCTGTCAAGATCAGCATCTTCCAGCTGATTGTTGATTACTAGGCAAGATTACGCTCAGCAGTTTGCCATTGCTTTCTGAGCGACCAGCTCACATACCCCGTAAGTTACCGACGCGGAGAGAACCGATACTAATTCTCGCGCACGTCACGTTACTCACGAGAGTATACGGGATTACGGAGAAAGTCGCGAAACTCCTAGACCAGGGAGCCCGGCAATAGGATATTAACTTGTGTAAATAACGGTGAACTATAGGACAGTAACTTGTATAAATAACGGTGAACTATAGGACAGTAACTTGTATAAATAACGGTGAACTATAGGACAGTAACTTGTATAAATAACGGTGAACTATAGGACAGTAACTTGTATAAATAACGGTGAACTATAGGACAGTAACTTGTATAAATAACGGTGAACTATAGGACAGTAACTTGTATAAATAACGGTGAACTATAGGACAGTAACTTGTATAAATAACGGTGAACTATAGGACAGTAACTTGTATAAATAACGGCGAACTATAGGACAGTAACTTGTATAAATGACGGCGAACTATGGACACTAATTTGTAGAACTAATAGAATAACTACTTTTATATCATTAACGTGTAAAACTGTCACTAAATCAGGAAACAGAACACGTAATGTTTCGGAACATTTCATTCAAGTAGGTTCAGTTCTGTACCCCAAAATTCCGAATCATAACGAGGATAAAGAAGGCGAAATGAGCCTGGCGGACAAAAATGCCGTCTCCTTTGTTGATGACACAGGCCTGGTTGATGTCTTTCTGCTGATGCAGATCCAAAAGTGGAGTAGTCAACCTAGAGAAACAACAGTGTCCAATAGGTATGTCTGATCTTCTCTCTCTCTCTCTCTCTCTCTCTCTCTCTCTCTCTCTCTCTCTCTCTCTCTCTCTCTCTCTCTCTCTCTCTCTCTCTCTCTCTCGCTCGCTCGCTCGCTTGCTCTCTCTCCATCCATACACCCATACATCTGTCTGTCTGTCTGTCTGTCTGTCTGTCTGCCTGCCTGCCTGCAAGCCTGCCTGCCTGCCTGCCTGCCTGCCTGTCCAGTCAGACTGGTGAAGTAGTTGGACTTCATAGTTTTCTCTTGGAACTGTAAATGTAGTCATATTGGATTACATGGCGATAATTTGTTGTTTTCCGTGATAATAATTCCAAAGAAAAATTCATAGTATCCTTTAGAATATCAATCCCAAAGAATAACGCACCACAATATTTGATTGCACATAAAGTTGATGTTTTGAATATAGTCGCGCTATTGGAAGGAAACCCGGACAGTGCCGCGCGTAAATAACAAGAAAATATGTGGTGTTGCTCAATATGTTTGTTGTTTATCGAGTACAAGGCAATGTACCCTTCAAAAATTGAAATGAAAAATAAGGTATACGCATATTACACGGTAATGACATATTAATAACCATAGATAACTCAAATTTAGGTTTAGAAAATAAAGATATTTTTAACATCTAAGTGAAATTTTCTTGCTATCCTGTAATAGATAACAACTTACAAAGAATTCATTTTTAACATATGTCTATGTAGTTAAATAACTAAGCGGCTTATAATGCTGCTTGATTATTCAATTTTATGTCACTATGATTTTATTCTAATTATTCTTTGAGTATTGTCCCTAGCAATAATTAATAGTCGTGTTATTTCCCTTGTTATCGTTGTTGTCGTAAATGATTTGTCACATCCCTAATGGCAATAATGTCATATGCTTCATTGTTTTATTGAAGTCAATCAATGGTTTGTCCCGTTAGGAATCATCTTGGTCTACTGGTAGTCAGTCCTTATCTATTGTCTATGTCCACTGGGCAATATAGTTGTCACGTCTCTGTAAATATCATCCCTAATTCTTTGTATTGTTATGTCCCTTAGACATTATAGTTCTTTGTAATTTGATTGTGCCGCCCTCCCTGGCCTATGAGTTAGCGACTTTCTCTGTAATCCGGTATACTCACGTGAGTAACGTGACGTTCCCGAGAATCGCTGTGTCAGCGACTTACTTGCGACAGGTATTTCAGGACTCCCCTACTTTTACACCACATGAAATAATAACTCGTGTCATTTGCAAAAGGGATACAATTTATTTAGAGCTGATTACAAACAAGCTCCGCGAGCGGAATACTTCATTGACAATAAACATCATAGTACGTTACACAGATGCAATGAAGAGGTGATAATGATACTATTAATCACTGAATGGAATCTAACGCCTAACAATCACTATTGTCTATAAACTTATAGTATTCATAAGGAACACGTCTACTCTCTAGCCGTCTCAGTCGTGAGAAGTATGGTTTCAGCAAGTTGATATGAAATATCTTTAATTTTCCCTTTATCGATATTTCATAATCGACATCTGATATTTTCCGTTCAACGTTGAGTGGCCCTTGCCGCGATGTTAGTAACAAATTATGTTTATCTGGTAGTAAAAGCATAACCTTCTGATTAGGTTCAAGGTGCATTGTTTTAGCACCCTTATTTGCATAGTCGCGGTACATCTGTCCTTTCCTCTCCAAAGATGATTTGGCTATTACACACGCTTTCATTATTCTATCGCGTGTCTCTGTTACCATCTCATACGGTGTTACTGATGTTGGGTTTTCTGGTAAGCTAGTGATTAGCTGATGGTAAATTGTTAGGGGTCCTCGAGGGTTCGCCCCATACACTAATTCAAAAGGTGAGAAACCCGTACTCGAGTGCGGAATTTCTCGATGGGCAAATAGCACTGCTGGTAATAGCGTGTCCCAATCAGATGGGTTTTCTGCTGTTACCTTCGCCAGCATGTGTTTGAGATCCCCGTTAATTTTTTCTATGATCCCGTTGCTCATTGGGTGGTACGGGGTACAGAAATGCTGTTCTATTCCTAACAATTTTGTTAAGGCTTGCGTAGCAGCCGAAATAAACTGCGTTCCACGATTTGATAGAATAGTTCGTGGAAAGCCACAACGACAAAATAAGTGCAAAAATACATTTGCCACATCTTTGGAGGTGATGTATTTTAGTGGAATAACTTCGATCCATCCTGGTACATAGATCCACGAGAGTAAGTATGAATCGGTTTCCTTTGCTCGACACCTGATTTAGGGGTCCAACAATATCGACCGCTACACACTCAAATGGTCTAGATGCTAATAATGACCGTTGAACTTCGGCCGTCACATGCTTTTCCTTTCTTACAAGATGTTGACAAATAGTACATGAACGACAGCAAAATTTTATATCAGTACAGAATTTAGGCCAGTAGAAGTGTGACAAAATTATGGCTCTGGTTTTGTCATAGGCCAAATGTTCAGCAAACGGTGACTCATGTGCGATCTTTAGCACATTTTGTCGGTATGTTACAGGTAACACCGTTTGCTGAATTTCATGGTTATTATTTGTGTAATAACGCATGAGAATTCCGTTGTGTATTCTAAAATACCAAGATGCATTTTTAGTCACTTTCGCTCGCTCACCTAACAATTTAAAATATGGTGCGATAGTTTGATCGGTGCGTTGTGCCTCGATAAATTATTGTCGAGTAGTGTTGTTATTGGCACCGCTGGGTGTTAACAGCTGTAACATCTCATTTTGTAGGTCAGTATAGTGTGTTTGAGTATCTGACCTTGTTACAGCATTAGCCATGTTTGTTTGTTTCCAGGCTAATATGTCGTCGTCAGTACATTGCTTCAATGAAGCTAAACAGCCTAAAATCAGATCTGTGCAGGGATCTTGCAGGATTGCGCAAGTAAATGTGCCGGTAAGGAACGGGGTATTAATATGCGCTTTTGCCAGTGGGTATTTCTCAATGGTTCCAGAGAAAGTACGGCATTTGACAAATTCACCCGTGTAATCTTCTGGTCTAACCAGCTCTTTTCTTAAACCAAGTAAAGTGCTGCCGCTATCCAGTAAACAATGGCATGGCTGATTATTGACCAGTGCATCGTAGAACTTCAGCTTACCTCTGGAAGCACTTGCTGCATTAGCATCTTCGTTGGAAAATGGTATAACATGACCACATTTCAATTTCCCATCCGCATGAAACTGGTGACATGTGTCACATCTCTTAAAGTCTAATATATCAGTAACTACTGCCACACTTTCACATTCACTCTCTGGTAATACATTTACAAGTTCAGAGTCAATTACACTATCATCGTCAGATGACGTATCGATGAGCACAGCATTATTTGCCTTCATTCGTTGCCTACCAAGGCACTTAGAGCTATAATGGTCATAGCTAGAACAAAAGTAGCATTTAACAGCACGTTTAAATGAATTTCGTCTACTTTCTTGCTTCTTTATTATGGTTTCTAAGTGTGAGGGATATTCCGGGTTCTTGTCGCACATAGAGTAGCTAGGATGAAATAATTTACAATATCCACACTTGTGGTGGCTTCTGGTAAGGTTTGTCTTTCTTATGATACTCTTTCTGATTATAAGATCTACTAGGTACGTTCTTCACAAAAGCCGTGATCTCTGTATCATGTGTGGTGGTCTTAAATATGTCACGATTAGAAGAAAAATATGCTGACCCCCGTTTTTCTAGTTGCTCAATGGATTCGATATCTGCTTGTTGGAGAAACTTCGCAAAAGGGGTAGGGACTGTGGATATAACCTTATCCATTACCATGAGATCTTGTAATTTATCAAAGTTTTTGCCCACTTTCGCTGCTTTAATCCATTTATTAAATGTACTTTGAACGTTTGAGATGTAATCTAGAAAGGTTTCAGTTGGCTTTGGTTTTATTTGGGAAAACTGAATCTGATACCCAGTGGCATCCAGAAGGAAATGCTGCATAATCCTATCGTGGATGTACTGATAATTACTCCTTAGTTCTGTAGGTATTGATTCTATAACCTTTAATGGCTCCCCACTGAGATTTCTCATGTAGATCATTGCCCAATCTTCTAATGGTATTTTCTGAGTCTTAAGTTGAAACTCTATATTCTCAGTCCATGCTGAGATTGAATCGCCTACGCTATATGGTTTGATAAGGCCTTTATATTTACTAAACTTATTTTGTTCTTCCTGGCTCTTTTGTTTGCTAGAGGCTATCTGGATGTTTGAATCTATCTCCATTTCTTTCATCTTTAATTTAGTTTGTGACTCTACCTCTATCTGTCTTTGTTTGGTGGCTTCCTCTACTTGCTTCATCTCTTTTTGATGTTGCCTTTCCAGTACTCTTTCGTCTCTCTCTAGAGCAGCTTTTGTCTCTGTTTCTTCTCTCTGTCGAGCAGTTTCTTCTTTGTATCTTTGATCTGCCCATTTCTCTAATTTCTCTCCAGTATGGCCTAGTTCTTTGCCCGCCTGGATGCAATCACTTAATGATGCCATTCTGTGGCTTTATGTTACTTCACAATGATATCACTGTAGTTTTACACAATGGTTTATAGTTATGTGTTAGTTATTTACATTCTCACTGAAAATAAAGATGCATGGTTAACATAGTGAATATCAAAATAATTCAAAAATATACTCATCTAATTTGTCGGAAAATACGGCCCTTGGGATGTTCCACCGCTGTCTTCCGGACACACACAAATGATCGACTTGACAACAGAACGGATGCTTCTGTTTAGTAGAGCATCAATACTTTAGAAACATGCATATGATATAAATACATGTTCATATTTCATGCGGCTGATGAATCATAAATGTGATCTAGATAATGATAAATGATGTTAATGAATGAATGTTATGATAGTATAAATGATCGTCATGATTAGTAAGATGATTCGTCATATGAATGTCAATGTCGTCTTGTCTTCACTTTCTATCTTGTTTGGTATAACTACGTTCTATGGCTTCCGTTCAGTAGCTAATTTACTTTCTTTGTGCAAAAAGACCTTATTTTGCACAAATATCTAATGAATGTGATGAATGTTGACATTAATGGCTGTATCACAGAAGATGAAATGTACACGATGGTTTGCTTGACAATTTAAATACATATTTGTATACATTTTCATTACCACAAATTCATACACATTTCCTACTAATTTTCGTAGAATAACACAACTTGTAAATTAATCTTTCTTCATTGTGGTTCAAGCTCCACGAATGGTAATATATTAAGTATCAAGTAGTACTGGTGTTGATCACTAACGTTCACTCACAAAACAAAATTATTTCTGACATTGTATGGTAATTAATTCACGTTAGTTTTAGGTACTTTTAACACAAAATAATGCCAAATGGTGCCTGTTGACGTTGGTTCAGGCACTTCTGACACCAAATGGGGTCCTGCCTGTTGACGTTGGTTCAGGCACTTCTGACACCAAATGGGGTCCTGCCTGTCAGCGACTTACTTGCGACAGGTATTTCAGGACTCCCCTACTTTTGCACCACACGAAATAATAACTCATGTCATTTGCAAAAGGGATACAATTTATTTAGAGCTGATTACAAACAAGCTCCGCGAGCGGAATACTTCATTGACAATAAACATCATAGTACGTTACACAGATGCAATGAAGAGGTGATAATGATACTATTAATCACTGAATGGAATCTAAAGCCTAACAATCACTATTGTCTATAAACTTATAGTATTCATAAGGAACACGTCTACTCTCTAGCCGTCTCAGTCGCAGTCTGAGCCACGCTTCTAGTTGCGTGTTCAAACACGGACGTTGGATCCTCCGTGCGCTGGCGAGTCTTGCGTGCGTGGTGTCCCAGCACGCTGGTCAGTTAACTAGAGTAACCTGTACTCCGTGGTTACTCGTCGAGGCGAGTTTCCTAGTGTCTTGGGAAACCCTCGCTCACTTACACTCAATGCCCTCTTGGTTGACACAAATGTGTCCCGTTGTAAAGCTATTTATAGCGCTTGTGTCTCTTCTGTCTGGTGTTCTCTAATGGTCTCTGTCTTAGCTCTATTTCTTATATTCTTAACTCTCTAAACTCTTATTCAGATCTTTGACACGCTGGCGGTTCTCGCTGCGTCGGTGACTTACGGGATATGTGAGCCGGTCGCTCAGAAAGCGATGGAAATTTACCGAGCGTATTCTTGCCTAGAAATGAACAATCAGCTGAAAGATGCTGATGTTGACAGCGATGTCCTGTAAAAGGATATGCGAACCACCAAAAACTAACAATAAATTGTAATCCGTAATCATTATCGTACTTATGTGTCTCTAACATTGATATAATTATGTCACAGTAATTGTTATGTGCTGGCTTCCTGGCCTAGAGGTTAGCGAATTTTCTCCGTAATCTCGTATACTCTCGTAAGTAACGTGACGACGGTGAGAATCAGCAGTGGTTCGGATCGCGTCGGTAACTTACGGGGTATGTGAGCCAGCCGCTCATAAAGCAATGGCAAATTACTGAGCGTAATCTTGCAAAGAAATGAACAATCAGCTAACAGATGCTGATGTTGACAGCATTGTCCTGTAAAGTATATGCAAACATGTTTTAAATTTATTTTATTAGAAGGAAACCCGGACAATGCCGCGTGTAAATAACAGTAAAATATTTCGCCCCAGTGAAGTTGCTTAATATGTTTGTCGTTTGTAGAGAGCAAGGCAGTGTACTTTTTTTTTTTAAAACTTTTATTGAGTGTTAAAATCGTTGCAAAGTGTATTCTTTGTGTTTTTACAGAGCGATGCATGTGGGCGTGTAGGTGACGTATGCGCAAAAAATACAAATATTTTGATACATTTTAACATTTCTACCTTGAATTTGTTGTAGGGTAAAACCTTACAGAAACAACAGCATGATGATAGTGCACCGATATTATTTCTCCTGCCGCCTCCCTCTCCTATCAGCTCTAAAACTCCAAATATTTTCACCACCACTCGGTAATGATGAAACTGGCAGTATAAAATGTCTGAAACGATCGGAGATGGCGGCAGCAGATTCAACAAACAAACAGTATCGAGATGGTGGGAATGGGAGGTGTAAACAGTATCGGGGTTTACAAGGCAGAAAGGGTAGAGGTTGCATTTATAATGTTTGTGTTGTTACATGCGTTCTGTGTATTTAGTATTTGTGTAGGTGTGTTTACGGCGCGTTGCATGTGGGCGTGTATGTGACGTGTGCATATTTTATTCATTGGGCATATTTACATGTGAGGGGGAGTAGATAGGGAGAAGGATAAACTTCATAAACCTTTCCATTTTTGTTTCCATTGTCACACTCTCACCCATTTGACCCACCACACTAATGGGTAATGATGGTAAAGGCAGGATAATTTTTGGAACCAAAAGGTGAGGGTGTCAGCAAAGGCAACAAACAAACCATGAGCAAGGGGAAGGGGGGCATATGGGAGATGAGGTTATATATTAATAAAGGTAACTTTAATAATAACGCAAATAAAACCAAATACATTAATAATAATGATGACAAACATTAACATTCTAAGGGTGATAACAGTACTGATAGTAACAACAATGATAATAATATTAATAATAGTTATGATAATTATCCCACTTTCCAAAACTGTGATTCCATTTGCTAGAATGATTTTAATAGGAATGGTGTTTGCATACCATAGCAGGTACATATAATTGCAATGTTCAATAATAGTAGAAGTAAAAGGAGCTGGTTATCTTTTTCTCCTTGCTTATTTTTTATTTTTGTCTTATTTGTAAGGGTTCATTCATCCCCCCCCCCCTTTTTTTGTAACAAGTAAACAAGCATCTGTATTAGCACACATTTTTACAATCTCATTGGTTTGGTAAACATATGTGGTTTTGTATTCATTCATTCATTATTCACTCACATCTTCTTGTTTCTTCCTCGCACTCATGTGTACTAAATTTTAAAATCAGAAAGAAGAGTACTTGTGTTTACTCTGGAGATATCTGTGATATTTTGTGTTTACAACATAGGAAATTTGCCATTAGCATATCCCATTCCTTGAACACATTTACATGTGAATGGGGGTTAAATAAGGAAAAGGGGAAATCTTTACATTTTTGTTTCCCTTGCCATCCTCTCACCAATTTGTTCCACTCCACCAATGCCTTCATCACCACTATCTGGGCAATGATGGTAAAGGCAGGATAAATATTTGAACCAAACCGGTGTGGGTATCAGCAAAGGCAACAACAACCATGAGCGAGGGGAGGGGGGGCACATGGGAAAAGGGGTTTTGTTTTATTACTAATGATGACAATAATAATAATGTCAAGAAGAGACATACTGAGGGTAATAACAGCCAATATAAAAACCAGCAATGGTAATAATAGTTATGAAAATGATAACATTTTTACAAATTGTGATTCCATTTGCTAGGATGATTTTCTTTGGAATGGTGTTAACATAGCATAGCAGGTACATACAAATGCAAACTGCAGTTTTTAATAATAGTTGGAGTAAAAGGAGTTGGTTTTTCCCCCCTCATTTCCTCAAGCATTTGTATTTACACAAATTGTTACAGTATCATTGGTTTGGTAACCATATGTGATTTTGTATTCATTCATTCAACACTCACTCACATGATTCAAAGGGGGTGACAAAGAGAAAGGGAAATCATTACATTTTTGTTTACATTGCCACACTCCCACCAATCGGTTCCAGTCCACCAATGCCCTCATGACCACTCTTAATGATGGTACAGGCAGGACAAATATTTGAACCGACCAGTAGGGGTGGTAGCAAAGGCAACAAACCATAAGCAAAAGGGGGCACCAGGGAGTTGAAGTTGTTAAATAATAATGATGATATCACTAATACTTATAACATTAATGATACTAAGGATAATAAGGTAAATACTGAATACAAAGAAAAGGGGAAATCTTTACATTTTTGTCTCCCTCGCTACACTCTCCCCAATTGGTTCCACTCCACCAAAGCCCTCATGACCACTCTTAATGATGGTACAGGCAGGACAAATGTTTGAACTAACCAGTTGGGGTAGCAGCAAGGGCAACAAACCATAAGCAAAGGGGGCACAGGGGAGATGAAGTTGTAAAATAATAATGATGATATCAATAATACTTATAAAATTAATGATACTAAGGATAATAAGGTAAATACTGAATACAAGGAAAAGTGGAAATCTTTACATTTTTGTTTCCCTCACTACACTCCCACCAGTTGGTTCCACTCCACCAATGCCTTTCATGACCACTAATGATGGTACAGGCAGGATAAATGTTTGAAACAACCAGTGGGGGTAGTAGCAAAAGCAACAAATCATAAGCAAGGGGTGAGGGGGGCACAGGGGAGATGAAGTTGTAAATTACTAATGATGATATCAGTAATACTTATAAAATTAATGGTACTAAGGATAATAAGGTAAGCATTGACTACAAGGAAAAGGGGAAGTCTTTACATTTTGTTTCCCTCGCTACCCTCCGACCAATTGGTTTCACTCCACCAATGCCCTCATGACCACTCTAATGATGGTACAGGCAGGACAAAAGTTTGAAACAATTAGTGGGGGTAGTAGCAAAAGCAACAAACCTTAAGCAAAGGGGGGAACATGGGAGATGAAGTTGTAAATTAATAATGATGATATCATTAATACTTATAAAATTAATGATACTAAAGATAATAAGGGTAAGATAATGATAGTAATAATAATAATGATAATAATAATAGTAAAAAATAATAATAATAATTAATAATAATAATAATAATAATAATAATAATAATAATAATAATAGTATAACAGATATGTGATTCTATTTACTAAAGTGATAATCTTAGTAGTGATGGTAGTATAGCACAACAAGTGCATTTAAAGCAAACATTCCATAAATAGTAATTTGGAATGGGAGGAGTTGATTTTCTTTTCTCCTTTTTTCTTTTTCTCCTTATCTTTAAGGGTTGAAACCATCATTTTGAAACAAATAAAACAAGCATTTATATTTCCACTATTCTTTACATAAGGGATTTTTCATTGGTCTTTTGACCATATGTGATCTTTTTAATCATTCACTCACAGTTTCTTCTTATTTCTCGCACTCATGTATACCAAATTTGTAATACAATAAGGAAGAATACACATGATTTACTCTGGAAATAGTTGTGATATTTTGTGTGTGTACATAAAGAAAATTAAGTGTGTGTTATATGTGTGGTGTTTGTATCTGGCACAGTTTCTACAGGTCCATATAAGTTGTCTGTAGTAAGAAAGTGCTACAAGTAGTTTTGTATGTATGTCCTTAGCTGCTTTTGGTATAGTATTGAGAAAAATTGCTTTATATATGTCGGTTTGTTTGCCTGTGTGCGTTTGTATGAGGTGTTTGAGTGTTGCGCGTGTGGCAGTAATTGTTGGACATGTATAATAATTTGTGTTCCTCTGTCTCTTGTGTGTTGTTTCTACATAATTGACTTTGTTTGGATATGTATGCTTCTACCTGTGTTGTGGGGGTCATACTGTATAACAGTCTATATGTGATTTCCTTAGCTTTTGGAGTTATGTGTTTGTTGTGTAGGTTTGAAAAGGCGCATGTGAAGTCAGACATGAAGTATTTGTGTCCTCTTTTAATCCTAAGTCTTAGTGATGATGCTTGTTCTCTAACTAAATGTTTGTATATTGTGTGTGTTGTTTGCTGTGTTCATGTCCTTTCATTGCCTGTATGCATGTCTGATAGAATGTTGGCAGTGTTCCCTGGTAGTGTGCAGTTGCATTGTTAAGTGGTGTGAGGTGTTTGATGTTGTGGCCTATGTAGTATAGTGCTAGTCTGTTCTGTTCTGGGTGAATGAGGATTTTACCTATGTGACTGATTCTAAGTGACAGTATTTTTGTCTAGATGTCCTGTAGTGCAATACCCCTTTGTTTCTGGTCTTGGATGAGAGTTTTGTGTTGCATGCTGTGTATTCTGTTGGTGAAGATGAAGCGTCTGATTAGTTTATTTATGTTTGTGATGGTCTGTTTTGGGAGGGTCCAGGACTGTTGCTAAGTATATTATTTTAGGTATTATGTATGTGTTGACTATTGTGCTTCTACCAAATATTGTGGATGTCTTGTACCTATACCTGTGTAACATGTCTGCTATCTGTTGGGTCAGTGCATTGCCATGTCTGTCTGTGTGTTTCTGTGGGATCACATGGAAATGTGATTCCATACAGCTTCATTATGTCTGTGTGTCTCAGGTCCGGAGGGAAATCAGACTTTTGTTTTCACTTTCCCAGACCCATTATCTGTGATTTCTGTATATTTACTTTGGCTCCACTGCCTTTTCCAAAATGGGTAACGGTGTGGAGTATGTTCCTTAGTGAGGTGTTCCTAGTGGGAAAGAAGGCAGTGTCATCTGCATAAGCGATGAGCTTCTGCTCTCCTATTCCATGCAGGAAGGTTCCTTTAATACTAGTGTCTTGTCGTATCTTCTCTAGTAAAGGTTCTAGGGTAAGCACATACAGAACTGGTGATAAAGGACATCCCTGTCTTACAGATCTCGTGAGCCTGAAGCTAGCTGTCAGTGAATGGTTCACCAACACTTTGCTCTCAGGAGTTTTTATACAAGGCCTTCTCGTGATCCAAGGACAAGATGGAGGATGGACAGTCTTTCCAATGTGTGTAGTTGATTATGTCTCTAATGAGGTGGTTGTGGTTGTGTATATTTCTGTCTTGGACACTGCACTGTTGGTCGGGGTGTATGAGTGTTGGCATGAAAGGTTTAAGTTTATTGGTGAGTGATTTGGCAAGTATCTTGTAGTCTGTGTTGAGTTAGGAAATTGGTCTGTAGTTCTTCAGTTGTGTTTTGTCGGTGTTGTCTTTGTGTATGAATGTGATATAGGACATATTCCAATTTTCGGGGAGTTGTTGATTGCCAAAGGCTTCCTGATAAACTTTCAGGAGAATATTGCCTAGGATAGGAAAGAAATGTTGGTAGAATTCTACTGTCAAACCGTCTGGTCCTGGAGTTTTGTCTTTGTTTAGTGTGCTTAGTGCCTGTGTTATGTCTGTCAGTGTCAGTTCTGTGTCCAGTGTGTCTCTGTCTGTGTCAGGTAATTTCTTTGTGTACTGCAAGCAGTTGTCTTGTATCTGTGTGTCGCCGCCTCTGCTGTGAATATATGTGTGTAGTGTTGTTGGAAAGCAGTCCCTATGTATGGTGTTTATGTCTGCATGTTTCCCTGCAAATTTAGTCTGATATTTGGCTTACTTGTCTCATATGCTGTACGTTCTGCTCTATTACAATGTATTGTCTACTGACTGTCTCTTGTGTAATTGTGTTGAGCTTTGTTCTGAGAAGAGCACCCATATATCTGTGTTGTTGGTGTTCTAGCTGTGCTTCAAGTGTGTGTAAATGAAGTGCATCTCTGTCTGTCTGTTGTTTTAGTCGTACGGCTGTCTGTATAATACGCTCCTGTCTTAGTCTGTCTTTGTGAATCATGGTTGCTAAGTGTTGTGTTCTGCTTTGTATCGTGCTTTTTAGCAAGTCCCAGTATTGTGTGATGTTCTCAGTCGGTATATTTTCTGTGTATGTGTGTATGAGCTTTGTCATATATTGTACATATCCTGCGTGTTTCAGAAGTGTACAATTGAACTTCCAGTGTGGTGACCGCTTGTGTGGCTGCGTGTCTGTGCTGTTTGGGCTAATGTGTACTAGTATATCTTTGTGGTCTGTGAAGTCTAGTGTTTCTCGTAGGTGTTGGGTTTTTATGATGTGGTGTGTTGCGGGTGTGTAGAATCTGTCTAATCTGGATGATCTGTTGTGTGCTTTTTTTGTGCATGTAGTTTCTCTGCTGTCGGGGTGTGTTTGCCTGAATGCGGCTATGAGGTTGTGTGTGTCGATGTTTAGTAGTGTGTCTAGTTGATGTATGCTGTCCTTGCCGGTCCTTCTCAGCTGTGTTCTTACTTCACCTCCTACCACATCCACTCCTTCAAGAACACAGTTGAAATCACCGGCAAGAACAATATTTTGTCCCCTGTATGTCTGTGTTAATAAATCGTCTAACTGTTCATAAAATAGAGGTTGATAATTGTAGTTTGGTGGTGCATGTATGTTAACAATAGCGTACGTGTGTGCCTCGTTTTTTCACCTCAACTGTACAAATCCTACCATGTGGGTCTCTGTGTGACCTAAAAATAGTCCATGTGTCGGAAATTTGTAAGATCGCTGTTCCTGGCCCTGTGTTATTTTCCGCCAAACTGAAAGACGAATTTTTTAATCCTAGCCGTGTTACTAATTCGGCCGCTTCAAAGTCTGTTCGGATATTTGTTTCATGTAGTAAAAGAACATCTGGCTTGTGTTTGTGTATGAGTGTGACTATTTGTTTTAATTTCATTCTCATATCACGAATATTCAAGCTAATTAAACATAAGTTGTCTGCCATTTTTAAAATAAAAATTAAACAACATGGTGGTTAAATTTAAGTGATTACCTTTATCTTTTCTGTGGTAATTCAATTCTGGGTTGTGTCTTCGGTTGTGATAATATTTTTGTGGTCTTCGTTATCCTCGTGGTCTTCGTCGGTGTCTTCGTTAGTGTTGATAAAAAGTGGTCCTTCATTGCCGCTGTTTTCATTTTGTTTTGTAGCAGCTTTCTTGCATGGTTTGGAAGGAGAAGGGAAGATCTTCCCTCCTCTTCTCTTATGTCTTTGTTGCTTGAGGAGTTCCTTCACTTTGCCCACTGTCTTTTTCTGCCGTAGTGGACGGTTTCGAAACCGTCGTCGTTGGTTTCTTGTGAAATTGTGTTTGCTTGAATTTCTACGGCTGTCTCCGTGGTCACCGGTCTGCTAGCTACCTCGACGTCATCTTGGACGGCGTTGTTTTGCTGTGTGTGGGCCTTCCCCTTGATTGCCGGGAATTCCTCTTGTGCTAGTTCAGAGGTTTTCTTGTTATTGTCTTTCTTCTGCCACCTTGTCGGGCATTTATTAGACCAGTGATCGTCTAGACTGCAAATTGGACATTCCGTCCGGCGACCAGGCATAGTAAACAGTATGCGGTGATCGCCTGTTATTTTTCCTGGCGCCGTGATATTTGCGTAGTGCGGCACCGGTTTTGAGGGGGTACACAGCACGCCCCATTTGCCGCCACCTTACTGGATTCTGAATACTTCTGCATTCACATCACCAATTGTCTTTTCGACTATGTACTTAACTCCCTGTGGAGAAATCGTATTGGGAAGCCAATGAATTGTCACTCGTTCCCTTTCTCGTTCCAGGTGCTGTATCGATAGCTCTAATCCCTCCGCCGGCAGCTTTATTGTTTTGCCATGCAGGCCTTTGTACACTGCCACATGGGCCGCCTGTGTTAGGTTAACATAGCACCGAGTAGGTGTTTCATACCGGTACACGTCGGCAATGCCGCTATGTGGTACACCACTTGGGCCCAGCAGCGTGCTGGAGATTAACAAAGGCGTGGCCTTGGTCGCAGCGCCAGGGCCGGTAACTGTGATTATCAACGTACCTTTGTTATGTAGTGGTCTTCCTTCGAGAAAATGGTCGATGTCGATTGAATCCATGCTCTTGACTGGTGCCATGGCTGCTGTGAAGAAATCCGGAAATATCACCACAATGAAAAATCTAAAACACGAAGGCGAAAGATTTGTTCGTTTGTGAAGAGAAACCCTTCAAAAATTGAAATGAAAAATAAGGTATACGCATATTACACGGTAATGACATATCAATAACCATAGATAAATCAAATTTAGGTTTAGAAAATAAAAGTATTTCTACAAAAGCAACTGCAATTGAACAAAAATTACGATGATTTTTTTTTTTTTTTTTTAAACTTTTATTGAGTGTTAAAGAAAACTTTGCATTTGTATTGTTCGTGTTGTTACAGAGCGTTGCATGTGGAAGTGTAGGTGACATATGCGCAAATTTTTACAACATTTATTTCAACATATTTACATTTGAAATGAAGGGTAACGGAAAACGAGTACAAACAACAACAAGACGGTAGTATACCATTATTTTCCCTTCTGCCACCCTTTCACCTGTCAGCTCCAACCCCACCAATACCATCCTCACCTACCTGGTAATGAGGACAAGGGCAGTAAAACCTTGTTAAAACCGACCGGTGAAGGCAGCAGCAGCATCAAAACGAACAGTATCGAAAAGGTGGGGGGGGGGGGGGGGCAAGGAGTATCTTAGTTTACAATGCAGGAGGGGTAGTTGTTGCATTTTGTATTGTTTGTGTTGTTACATGCGTACTGTGTGTTCAGTATCTGTGTGCGTGTTTTTACAGAGCGTTGCATGTGGGCGTGTAGGTGACATATGCGCAAAGATTACAAATATTTTATACATTTAAACATTTCTCCACTGACATTGTTGTAAGGAAATATTTTAAATCAAAAGCGTGATGGTAGCGGGCTGTTATTTTCTTTTCCCCTGCCGCCCCGCTCTCCTGTCAGCTCCAAAAACTCCTACCAAGTACCATCACCCTCGGTGATGATAAAAATGGCGATGCAGAACTGAAACAAAACGGCGAGCGCGGCAGAAGTAATAACAATCACAGTATCAAAAGGTGGGAAAGGGGGATGTGATATTAATAATGATTACAATGATGAATAATGCAAATAACATCCAAATACATGAATAATATTATAATGACAAGGAATAAAACTGCTAAGGGTGATAAAATTGAAGGCAATGAATGAATGATGATAACAGCAATGATAATATTAATAATACTACTAGTTAAACATGTGATTTCATGTGTTAAAATGATTTTCTTAGGAATGGTGTTTTCATGAAATACATCTTATAGTAATAATTACTAGGAATAAAAATCTACTAAGGGTGATAACAGCAATGCTAATAATCACAATGATAAAATTTGTTATGATAATGATCACATTTTCCAAACATGTGATTCCATTTGCTAAAATGATTTTCTTAGAAATTGTGTTAAATTTTGGCAGGTGCATACAATAAACATTCCATCCTGCACCCTTTAATAATATAGTGGGTGTAAAAAGGATTTGGTTTTCTTATTTTATTTTTTTTTTGTCCTTGCTTATTTTTTTATTTTTTTATTTTTTTTATACATATTCTTGCTACATGCAATGTTAAATAATAGTAGCAGTCAGTAAAAGGAGTTGGTTTCTTTTTCTCCTTGCTTATTTTTGGTCTTATTTGTAAGGGTTCATTCATTTTTTTCCCTTCCATTTATTTTTTATTCTTTTTTTTTTTTTTTAAACTTATTGTAAAAAGTAAAACATGCATCAGTATTTGCACAAAATTTTCCAATCTTTACATTTGTGTTTCCCTTGCCACCCTCTCACCAATTTGGTTCCACTCCACCAATGCCTTACCACTCCTCTCTGGGCAATGATGGTAAAGGCAGGATAGATATTTGAACCAAACCGGTGTGGGTATCAGCAAAGGCAGCAACAAAACATGAGCAAGGGGATGGGGGGCACATGGGAAAGGGATTTTGTTTATTACTAATGATGACAATAATAATAATGACAAGAAGAGACATACTGAGGGTAATAATAGCCAATATAAAAAACTAGCAATGGTAATAATGGTTATGAAAATGATAAACTTTTTGCAAATTGTGGTTTCCATTTGCTAGGATGATTTTCTTTGGGATGGTGTTAACATAGCATAGCAGTGTACATACACAAGCCAACTATAGTTTTTAATAATAGTTGTAATACAGGGAGTTGGGTTTTTTTTTCTTTTCCCCTCATTCCTTCAATCATTTGTGTTTGCACAAATTTATTTCAGTATTATTGATTTGGTAAACATATGTGATTTTGTATTTATTCCTTCAACACTCCCTCACATGATTCAAAAGGGGTGACAAGGAGAAAGGGAAATCTTTACATTTTTGTTTACTTTGCCGCACTCCCAATCATGATGATGATGATGATGATGATATACGTTGTGAAGAGAAACCAGAGTAAAAATGCAAGGGCGTCCATTCGGAAATGGTCGTTAACATCGTGCATGGAGCCTGCAGTGTTGACACATTGTATATATTGCATTAGCAAGTACATTTTATTCACTTTAGCATTAAAGGTCTTTTAATCTTTAGGAAGTCACATTTTTGTGTTAACTGTGATTAGGTGGTGTCATTATATTAAAAATTTGCCGCACTCCCAATCATGATGATGATGATGATGATGATATACGTTGTGAAGAGAAACCAGAGTAAAAATGCAAGGGCGTCCATTCGGAAATGGTCGTTAACATCGTGCATGGAGCTTGCAGTGTTGACACATTGTATATATTGCATTAGCAAGTACATTTTATTCACTTTAGCATTAAAGGTCTTTTAATCTTTAGGAAGTCAAATTTTTGTGTTAACTGTGATTAGGTGGTGTCATTATATTAAAAATTTAATAATTAATATAACTAATTGCTTCTTTAGAAAAACGTTGGCGAGTTATTTCCCTTGCAAACTATAAAATGAATATTATGTTCCCTTGAAAAAGAGGTATTTGTTTCCCCTTAAATTTCGCTTACCAAGTGCACTGGCCGTCGATAGCGAATGATTAGCCCGTAGATCATGTAATTGAGTCCCCACTATTGCTCCCGGGTTGACTCAGCAGAAACTAAGCACCATGAAATGTTCTGGAAAGTAAAGGCGAAGTGTGCGCTATTGACCACATCACCCATTGAGTGCCAATTGTTTTACAAAAATGTGATGTTTTCTTTCACCATATACTCAGTGCCTAAAGAAATGGAAAATCAGGGTACTTCACTTTTTACCTTTACAACTGCTACTACTACAGTTACCACTATGTCTACAACAGCAACTACTGTCTACTCATCATCATCATCATCATCATCTTCCACTTCTGCCGTCAAGTGTCGTGGGGGGGGGGGGGGATAATTTGCGTTCCAGCGCCCGGTGGGCGGCACTGGATAGTGTCATTCCGTGTGGTTGTACAATGTCTCTGATGTCGTCAATCCATTTTCTTCTTGGACGTCCTCGTGTTCTCGTCGCAGATGATCTTTTATGTAAGGCCAGTGATGGTAGCTGCTGGTGTTGCATTCTAACGACATGGCCAAACCACTTGATCTTCTGTCTTTCAATAAATGTGGCACAAGGTGTTGATCCCATAGTCTGTCTGATAGTAACATTTCTTACTCGGTCTCGGATTGTTAAGTTGGCAGCTCTCCTCAAGCATCTCATTTCACATGTGTTGATTTTGCGAAGGTGTAATTTGGATAAAGTCCAGGTTTGAGATTGGTAGCATAGGGTTGGTGTGAATATGCTGTTTATTATCTGTCGTTTTGCGGACATGGGTATGTTTGGATGTTTCAGTAAGGGTGATAGTTGATATGTAAGTGCACTAGCTTTTTGACATCTGATTTCAATTTCTCTGTCCAATCTGCCATCTTCTGTGATTATACTTCCAAGGTATTTGAATTCTTTAACTTGTTTCAGAGTTGTGTTATTTATCTGTATACTTAGTGGACCAGGTGATCTGCTAACGTGCATTACTTCGGTTTTGGCTTGGTTTTTTTGGTTTTATTTCTCAAAAAAATTTTTTAT
>JACEFZ010010206.1:42500-74229 GCA_014155875.1 Cepaea nemoralis | reverse complement strand
ATCCCCTGGCAGGGCACTTGATGATGATGATGAGTTCTTCTTCTTTCATTCGCTTGAAATTAGTCTATAACTGCAATGATGTCGCTTGTATGAAGTTGACTGACTTTTTCACTCAGTAGTCCATAGAGTTTATCGTCAAATGTTGTTTCTCTAAGCCAGAAGGTTTACCTAGATATGTCGTATTTTGAACAGTCTTGCAATTTGTAATCTGCTGTCTGCGGCGCCAAACCGCATGTGCACATAGCTGATTTGACAATCTTTAATTTTGTATACATATGGTTGCGTAATCTATTGTGTCCTGTTCTGAGGCGCAGAATAATGGCTTGTTCTGGTCTTTCCATAAAGTGATAATCGTCTTCAGTTGGTGTTGCAATGAAGTTGATACTCCTTTTTTTTTATTATGTGTTTGCCCCATTTGTTTAATCTGCCATATTCATGCTTTTGGAGATCATAAGATATTGAGAAGCACGATCGCCCATGCCAATCAGCTAGACACTTGACGAAGAAGATGATGATGATGATGATGGCGACGATAAATTGCATACTCTTTTATTATTGTGCACCCACTGATATCCTGACTAGAATGACCTCTTTTCACCAATCAGTACACAGATAATAAACACGTCACGTTATCTCCCGCCTGCCTATCTTCCCCGTGTTCACCCAGCCACCTAGCTCTCGACGTCATCTTGACAGGTAGATTGTTCACAATCTGTCGCCCTTAATCCACCCATAGTTCCCTCAATCATCGCGGCCTCTTGAAGACAAACAAGTCAGTCATTTTGACATGCAACGAGTCCCACCAATTGCCCGAACTCTCTGAGAGACTATTGTCCTCGGCGCACCAGATGACACGATTGGGTTAACGGCATGCAGGACATAAACGTTTTCACGTTGCGTGTGCATGGTTGGCCTACTGAGTCTGTCTGTCTGTCTTTCTGTCTACATATCTATCTATATGTATGTCGGTGGGTCACTCTCGTTTGTCTGTTTGTCTGTCTATACCTCCCTCTCCGCTTGTATGTGTGGTATGCTGTAACATGTGTGGTATACTGTAACATGTGTGGTATACTGTAACATGTGTGGTATACTGTAACATGTGTGGTATACTGTAACATATGTGGTATACTGTAACATGTGTGGTATACTGTAACATATGTGGTATACTGTAACATGTGTGGTATACTGTAACATGTGTGGTATACTGTAACATGTGTGGTATACTGTAACATGTGTGGTATACCGTAACATGTGTGGTATACTGTAACATGTGTGGTATACTGTAACATGTGTGGTATACTGTAACATGTATGGTATACTGTAACATGTGTGGTATACCATAACATGTGTGGTATACTGTAACATGTGTGGTATACTGTAACATGTGTGGTATACTGTAACATGTGTGGTATACTGTAACATGTGTGGTATACTGTAACATGTGTGGTATGCTGTAACATGTGTGGTATGCTGTAACATGTGTGGTATACTGTAACGTGTGTGGTATACTGTAACATGTGTGGGATACTGTAACATATGTGGTATACTGTAACATGTGTGGTATACTGTAACATGTGTGGTATACCGTAACATGTGTGGTATACTGTAACATGTGTGGTATACTGTAACATGTGTGGTATACTGTAACATGTGTGGTATACTGTAACATGTGTAGTATACTGTAACATGTGTGGTATACTGTAACATATGTGGTATACTGTAACATGTGTGGTATACAATAACATGTGTGGTATACTGTAACATGTGTGGTATACTGTAACATGTGTGGTATACTGTAACATGTGTGGTATACTGTAACATGTGTGGTATACTGTAACATGTGTGGTATACTGTAACATGTGTGGTATACTGTAACATGTGTGGTATACTGTAACATGTGTGGTATACTGTAACATATGTGGTATACCGTAACATGTGTGGTATACTATCACATATGTGGTATACTGTAACATGTGTGGTATACTGTAACATGTGTGGTATACTGTAACATATGTGGTATACTATATCATGTGTGGTATACTGTAACATGTGTGGTATACTATATCATGTGTGGTATACTGTAACATGTGTGGTATACTGTAACATGTGTGGTATAATGTAACTTATGTGATATAATGTAACATATGTGGTATACCGTAACATGTGTGGTATACTATCACATATGTGGTATACTGTAACATGTGTGGTATACTGTAACATGTGTGGTATACTGTAACATATGTGGTATACTATATCATGTGTGGTATACTGTAACATGTGTGGTATACTATATCATGTGTGGTATACTGTAACATGTGTGGTATACTGTAACATGTGTGGAATACTGTGATATATGTTGTACTAGCTGACCCGGCCGGGCTTCGCCCAGCCTCTGGCGGGGGTCTATCTATCTATCTATCTATCTATCTATCTATCTATCTATCTATCTATCTGTCTGTCTGTCTGTCTGTCTGTCTGTCTGTCTGACCCGGCTCGGCTTCGCCCAGCCTCTGGTGGGGAGCATCTCATTTAATTCATATAAGTAGTCATATAAGCTCCCGTTCCCGACTATCTGTCTGTCTGTCTGTCTGTCTGTCTGTCTGTCTGTCTGTCTGTCTGACCCGGCCCGGCTTCGCCCAGCCTCTGGTGGGGAGCATCTCATTTAATTCATATAAGTAGTCATAAAAGCTCCCGTTCCCGACTATCTGTCTGTCTATCTATCTAACCTGGAGCGGCTTCGACCATCTCCTGGCAGGGAGCGTCTCATTAAATTCATATAACAAAAAAATTAACTTACGAATGTCCTTCCACACACCATCCATTATTTTTAATGAAAACTGTTTTTAATCACTTACATGACTAGATAACTTCTTTAAACATAAAAAGATGAATTAGAAAATTGTCACTAAATAGATGCAATATTTGTAGGAAAACTTTGAAAATGCTTTAAAGATTATATCATTATTTATTATAACTCGTATGCCTGTAAATAACTGTAGACAAAGAGTTTATAAATCTTTGAAAACAATGCAACAATCTATATATAAAATATTTAGCAATGCTATTAAAAGTTATGCCCCTTGAAATAACTTTTCTTAAGTTAAGTCCCCTCGCTATATATAAATGATAATGTAAATTTAAATATTAAATTTTAGTAAGTAAATAGCTGATTGTACACTAACAAACTATGGCAGTTGGCTGCACGGGAGTGAAAAGAATGCAGGTAGAAAATTTCATCTCAATCGGATGGACCGTTATCGAACGCATCTAATTCATCCCTACACACATACATACATCGTCTTTTATATATAGATACCGTAACGTATATTGTATACTTGACATGTGTGGTATACTGTGATATATGTTGTATACCGTAACGTGTGTGGTATACTGTGACATGTGTGGTATACTGTAACATATGTGGTATACTGTAACATGTGTGGTATACTGTAACATGTGTGGTATGCTGTAACATGTGTGGTATACCGTAACATGTGTGGTATATTGTAACATGTGTGGTATACTGTAACATGTGTGGTATACTATATCATGTGTGGTATACTGTAACATGTGTGGTATGCTGTAACATGTGTGGTATACCGTAACATGTGTGGTATATTGTAACATGTGTGGTATACTGTAACATGTGTGGTATACTGTAACATGCGTGGTATACTGTAACATGTGTGGTATACCGTAACATGTGTGGTATATTGTAACATGTGTGGTATACTGTAACATGTGTGGTATACTATATCATGTGTGGTATACTGTAACATGTGTGGTATACTGTAACATGTGTGGTATACTATATCATGTGTGGTATACTGTAACATGTGTGGTATGCTGTAACATGTGTGGTATACTATATCATGTGTGGTATACTGTAACATGTGTGGTATACTGTAACATGTGTGGTATACTGTAACATGCGTGGTATACTGTAACAAAACGCCCCTAAATATACCAGCCATGAGAGGTCATATATGATGGTCGCTTGCTTACTGACTCGTATACCAAATTTTGAATCAGTTTGCAGCACACCAATCGTTGGGACTCCAGTGGTATCGCCTTCACTCCCGACCTCCATGGGCAGCAGGTTAGTGTTAAAATCATAATTTTTATTTTCGCATATCATTTACAGGACATTGCAGTCAACACCAGCATTTTTCAGGTGCTGTTGATGTCTTGGCAAGTTTTGCGTTCAGTAGTTTGCCATTACAATCAGAATAGAACAACTAAATTATGAGGAAATATCAGAACCTCTGATATTGAAGATTAATGAAAGAAGAAGGAGAATGTAGGCATCCAACAGAGCCTTATAAGTAAATAACAAGGCCGGAATAAAAGAATAGACATGTAGACACCTCAGCGTGACATCCCCACCGTCATTAACATGGAATACGTCTGACAGCAAGAAAGTTGACAAAATTACCTGCTATGACGTGTCGATTTATACACGAAGGAAGAAAACTAGGTTAAAAATCTGTCAAGTCAGACTATTAGTTGGCGACAGGGAAACCAAACAAAAGCATCTAATTAACTAACTGTCAAATGGATAAGAGACAAGACCTAAAGTTGTCCAGGCTGGAGCTTTCCTAAACAAGAAAATTGTGATCTTTGTGTTTGGGTGAGTTTGGCATATTGCCTTGCACATATGTTAGTAGACTAGTAGGCAGATCCATTAATGTGTCTCACTAATAAAGTCAAAGGAAAATTGACTGTTCCAAGTGAATACAGGTGGGCAATCTAAGCCCACTGAGACGTATTATTTATGGTTACAAGCCATGAATGACCAGTCAAAACAACCCTGTAATTGTCCAAAGAAATTGTATGATTAAAAAAAAAATATCGTATGTGACTCCAAAATCATTCTTTACATGCTCCTGTATGGAATAGAACATTCCAGAATTGCGAGACACAACCCATGTTTGGCAGACGTATTATGTATGGTTACAAGCCATGAATGACCAGTCAAAAACTCTGACTGCCAGCGAGTGAATAATATGAAGACACGGATTTCAAGAACTGCCAGACTCATGGTTGTCAGAAGTCTCCTGTATGATATTTTTTTTTTTTTTTAGCATATCCTTTACAGGACTTAGCTGTCAACACCAGCATCTTTCAGCTGTATGTTGATCTCTTGGCAAGATTACGCTCAGTAGTTTGCCATTGCTTTCTGGGCGGCCGGCTCAGTATCCCGCAAGTCACGAGCGGGGGTCGAACCGCCTCAGCTCTCGCTCCGCTACGAGACTCTGCGTGATAAACGGGATTACAGAGAGAAAGTGTTGTAACCCCACAGCCAGAGAGACCGGCCCTGTATGATATAGACACTTCATAAATAAACAATAAACACACAAGTTTTGTTTAGTGCTCATAAAAGTGAGAAGAAGAAAGTAGAGACTAGAGGACACCCTAGACAACATAAACATTGAAAGTTACGGTTGGGGTGTCTAGTTGGTCATGCGTCGAAGTACACTTGGTCATGCATCGAAGTACACTTGGTCATGCGTCGAAGTACACTTGGTCATGTGTCGAAGTACACTTGGTCATGCGTCGAAGTACACTTGGTCATGCGTCGAAGTACACTTGGTCATGCGTCGAAGTACACTTGGTCATGCATCGAAGTACACTTGGTCATGCATCAAAGTACACTTGGTCATGCGTCGAAGTACACTTGGTCATGCGTTGAAGTACACTTAGTCGTGTGTCATTCAACTTGTATGTTGCTTAGGACACCCACTAGTCTCATAGTTAGTTAGTTAGTCGATCATTCTCATTGCACATCGAACCATTCAGTCCATAAGTGCTCGAATACCCTCCTCAGTAAATTCCGCAGGGTATAGCTGCTCACGACACCATTTCTGTGTTGGTTTATTAATCATCTTTGGCTTCCTGCATTGTGTTCTTGTCTGGCCACATCTCTCTTAACTTGTCCTCAAGTCTCCAATTTCTTCTTTTCACTTCTATAAGTGCTTAACAATACGTGTGTGTATATTGTTTATTTATGAATTGTCTTAGTGGCCTCAAAAGGTTCCCCAATTTGTATTTCTGTATGAGATAGACGACAGAACAGAATTGTCAGACACCACACATCATTGTCAGGAGTGTCTTGTATCTTCTTCTTCTTCTTTGCGTTCATCCGGAGTGTTTTTTCAGATGTGATTGCGGTGTGTCTGGTTAGGCACCCTTGGATCGAAACCCTTAGGTCAAGACATCCGGCATTTAGCGTGCATTTTGACCAGGTTTGCATTCCTGGGAGACTCACTTTTGTGTTACCGTCCACCTCCCATTTGGTCGAGTTGGAACAGTCGGAGACTTTACGGTCATATCCCTCAAAGGAAGGCAGGGACAGTCCATAGCATTTTCCGCCATCCTGGGTGGCTTCCATAATTGCAGAGCCGACACATAATGCTCTGGTGCTGGGCTCACCGAGGGAATCGTCACGTCCTGCTCATGGCTGCTTTAATTCCTCACTTCAATATATTGGGCATTTCGTTAACCCCGGGCCGTTCCCGCACAAACCAGACAGGTCTGCAGACGGTATCCACTCAGCGAGTTTTCGACACGGACATGTGCTTGTCGTTGCGCCCGTCAGAGCTGTTCCAGGCACGACGGACATTCGGAAAACTACCTAGTCAGAGCTGTTCCGAACAAGAGCGGCATTCGGAAACTAGGTAGTCAGAGCTGTTCCTAGCACGAGAGACATTCGGACGAGACATTTCACTCGGACGTAAATGCGTAGTGCCAATTTTTATTTTGCCACCCGTAGGACGGCACTTCCGGCTTCGGCGGGCATTTTTTAATGAGGTTAGCCTTCCTCGGGTTTCGAGGCACGTTAGACTTATTGTTGTGATGTCGCCCACATCTCAGCTGGTCAAGATAGAACGATAAGAGACATCACGGTCGACCCTCAAGGGAAGGCAGGGGCAGACCATGGGCATTCCCTCGCTATCCAAGGAGGCTTCCATAATTGCAGAGCCGGCACATATTGCTCTGAGACTGGGCTCACCCGAGGAGTTGCCTCGTCCTGCTCATGGCTGCTTTAGTTCCTCACTTCCATGTGTTGGGCATCTCGCTTGCCACTGGTCGCTCAATCACACACCAGGAACGGTCAGTCTGCAGGCGACATCCACTAGGTAAGCTTTCGCTTCGGACTACGCAATGGATTCGCTAGCCGTGCGTTCCATTTCGTGTTATTGAGACATTTTTCCACCTTGTTTTTCCACCTTTGTCTACACTCTCTATGAGTTAGATACAGACAGTTTTCGTAGCCATTTCATTCGACTGGGGCACTTCTTCAACCTTTTTGTACTCGCTCACGAGGTAGGCTACATGTGCTGCCGGCTCAGCACCTTACCTCCGTACAGCAGTGAGCGAGAAACGGGCAGGCCCTCTCATCCGGGGATCCCTCATATCCCCCAGCTGAGAGCCTTCGGACAGGTATCTGAACTGGGCATGTAGCGTGCTCAGTATCTCACCTCCGTTTTTCGGTAGGTGAGTATCGGCCCGGCTCTCTCATCCAAGGGTAGTAGCTTAGAGGCGTTCAGCTACATCTCTCAGATGGAGGCCTTTGTGTAAGTGTCTGGACAAAGTTTGTGGCTTCGTGCGCCTGAGTTTAAATTCTGACTGCTATCCTCAGTTTACCTGCAGAGCAGCAGGTTGTGTCTCTCTTAGTCTGGTCCCTATCCCAAGAGCTGTCCAATATGTAGTTTATATCCATTGTCACAGCGCTTGGGGTCGGTGGGACTCTCAAGCTCCCCCACCGCGGCAAAGTGGATACACATCGGGGGAGGTGTCCTGTATGATATAGAGAAAATTACAAAATTGTCAGACAACGCCTATGGTTAACAGCAGGATTTACTATATGGTTAGCAAACCTGTTTTGTCTTCTGTTTATGATCCACTATGGAATGTGATGATCCATAGTTGGCTTGAGGATGATATTCTCATAGACAATTATCGCCGTGCTTTGTGTGGTGTCCACCAGATAACCCTTGCGACCTACGACTGTATCCAGTTAGAATGTTTACTATCACTCATCTGACGATGGTCACCCATGCTTCAGCAGAACCAAAAGAGATCAAGTTAATCATTGTTCGAGTCTCTCATTCAAGTACTCAGTATCCATTATCTAAATATTTTCTGCATGGTGATGATTCTTCAACAAGATGTAAGAAAAAGGCAGTGCTTGTGACGTGTCATTATTATTATTTTAACAATATATTATATAAGAATAAGGCGGTGCTTGTAACAATTCCATATCATTATTATTACGATAACAACCTATTATAGAAGAATACGGCAGTGACTGTAACAATTCCATATTATTATTGAAACAATCTAGTATAAAATAATAAGGCAGTGCTTGTAACAATTATATATTATTATTGTAACAACCTATTATACGAAAATAAGGCAGTACTTATGCCATTTTCATATTATTATTGTAACAATCTGTCGTGCTTAATTGTGTTAACATTTATTTCAACATTCAATGTCTAACTGTTCTGTATATCTGCCTCCAGTCATCCCCTTGGACATATTCAATATATTATATAGTTTTATAACTCAACAACATGTGTAATTCAATCTTTTCGTGTCCTATGTGTCAAGTTGCTGTGTTTTTGTAAATTGTGTAGTAATAATCATGAGCATCAGGACAGGGAGTAGGATGCACCCCAATTATGTCAACATAGGAAGTAGACAGAACATTTACCGTCGCTCATAATGATGGCGGTTCTCAGTATGTGGATTTACAAATTACCCTAGATATTTGTTAAGCTTTGAGCCTTTATTTTAATTAACAATCCACATACTTGAGACTGGTCAACATTCGGTTATGAAATCTAGAATAAGAAATGTTATTGTTACGGTAACAGGAAGGCTTGGGTGAATATATATTACAGGAGGAAGAATATCAAGGACAGGAAGATGTAATTTCCTATACTTAGGTACTCAAAGACAAAGAAGCGCAACACTGACTTTTAGTGGGCCAGAGAAGAAAAGGACAATAAGAAGAAATAGAGAAAAAGCACTGTATATATTCTCCTCAGTTAACAAGAAAAGGGATAGAGTTAGACAGAAGATTCCAGGAGTTCTTTGGGCGGGGGATATACTGTTGTATACCCCAGACAAAAGATTACACTGTTGGACTGTAACAGAATCAATGAGTTTACACAACAAACTACAGACTAAACAAAACAAATTAAGAACAACAAAATTAGACTTTTATTGACAGAACTGCATGATTCAGTGACAAACAGGCATCCTGACATGTCACACAACTGACATATACAGAAATGGGAACCTATGTTCCCACAGTGGATATCACTCACTGCTGCCTAACATCGCTATGCACATGACTAGGTACCCATCTCCACAAACCAACAAGGACATGGCAACAACAGAGCCTCAACGTAAACAACAACGGTAACAGCAGGTATGGACTCTCTATTGTAATCATCTCAGGACTCATGGACAGTCGGTACATACAGAAATGGGAATCTGAAATCCCACAGTTAGAGATAACTGCTGCCTAGCACTAACTACAGGGGCGGTCTCTAAATGACAGAGACCTCAACCATGTTCAATTGAGTCGAAGGGCACCCTCAATACCCACACAAGACACCCGCGTCACATAGGTCGACTGGGACCAGATACAGCAAAGAGCCATAACATAACAAATAACAGAACTATAACTCTAACAGCAGAGATATAGTGGCATAAACAGGTATACGAATGGGGATGTGAGTGGCCTAAACGACATTAACCAGAGCTGGGGCTCAAGTTTGCTCTACAAACAACAACCATGGCCAGGGGTCACTACCAAGAGTGGGCTTACAAATTGCCAGTCATTTTCATGGATTTCCTCGGTCCTTGTGTGTGGGCCACACAAGCCAGTCTTGGTTAAATCTAGAGGCATTGGTGACTCCCTGCTCTGGTCCAGTGACTGGGGAGGGCTGGTTAAAGCCTCCCTATTTGATCCCTACATCACTACAGCGATCTACATAATCGCTCCTTCGGCCACGGTTGTTAGTTGAAGAGAGCGGGAAACTGGCGAGCACTCCTTTTTATCCCTGTTTCCAGAACGGCTTCCCATCATACCCTAGGGCACTGCAAGGGACGCCGGTATTGGTAACATCATCATCATCATGTGTCGCGTCAAGCGACCACATACCTCGCCCCCAATTTTTCGACGGTCCCCGTCGAATACTCTAAACCCTTAGGGTTTAGACAAAACACTAGGACTATTTAAGTAAACAATCAGTTAAGGGGGTTTCATCATGGGACTTAAACCTCGCAGTGTAAATCTGTTACCAGTTATATTTTCTGAACCTGCCTTAAAAACATACATCGGTGACAATTTACAAAAATCAGTCCCTGACAAAAGATAATACCATATCTTATGAGTGGCCATGAGGAATATGCAGTCTGCATACAAAATAAACCAGTAACCCTGACATCAACATCAACACTTAGCTCCATGGATGCAATACATAGGGGCACCAAAAATAAAAATTTCACACAGGCATCCCCTTAAATTTACAATCCCTACTTGTAACCAAAAAAAAAAAAATGACCGGAATCACATGCATGCTATCCATTAGATCACCTGCAAACCAAGATGCAGACATCCTTGCCACTGAAAAAAAAATTATAATTCCCATGACTATGCAGGCAAACCCAGTTTTTGTTTTCCCGGTCTGATTCTGGTAGCCCCGCTTCTGCCAGCACCATCCACCAGTTCCATGGGATGAGTCAGTAATTTCTCCGTTGTCACCGTGGTACCCAAATGAAGCAGGGTAGAAAAATACCTGTACATGGGGAAAAAACAAAGCAAAACAAAACATGCTGGAAGACATGGCGTCTTGGACTCACTTTCTGTGAGTGGGGATTCCTAATTCGAATTAACATTGAATGACACAAAATAATTAACTAGTAATTAATTATTTGTCCCTGTCGTGGAAATATATAACGAATGTTTCTGTCTGATGATGCTCACTGGATACCGGTTCCTCCCACTTAATGTCTATTATGTGTCTCTTTTGAATTTTCTATGCACAGGGGAAATATAGGACATCACTGTTCACTGCTCAACACTTAATATGTCCACTTATGATATCATGAACCTGGACGAACACGCTGGTATTATTAACTCCTCTGCTTCCGCCTATAAGGAAAGGATTTTCTTATCACCACAGGTAACATTGTCATCTGTCACTTCAAACGAACATGGTGAACTGATGTACAATAAGGGAAACATCCCCCTCGATGATCTCAGGTGATGATGCCACCATTGGGGATTGAATATGGATGTCCAGCGCTCTGCTGCTGGTGGGACACACTGGTGGGATGGATTTCTGATGTCCCCTCTTCCAGACAAACAAGGGAAAGGTACTTCTATGGATGGCCCCAGATGTTGGCGCCACTGAAATCAGTCGCATGAACAGTCCACAACTGTTCTCCCGAAAGAATCAACAGCATTTATCTCTTAGGCAAGCACAGCCCCAGCCTCTATTGATTATAGGAGCGTTCTGCTCTCATGGAGTCGTCAACTATCTCTGTAGCTTTCTGAGTAAAGCTTGATGGTTTCAGTAGGAATATATATGCATATTCCAAAAGACTTTATAGCTAAAGTTTGGTGACCTTCGTTGGAGTTTTCGCACTCTTAATTTATACCAGCGGACTCAGACTGAGCGCCGGCTGGGTGGGAAACTTCGGTTCCCTGAACAAGGAATAAGGTCACCTTTAATTTCGACGACTTGAGATGTGGTGTAGGTCTGGAGGCTCTTCTCTCAATGCTGTGCTTCTTGGAGACTTGGGAACAAAACCTGAACCCAGTTAATGTCTTTGGCCAGGGACCTCTCACACCCCCAAGAAGGCAGAGGATAAAAAAACATGGAACTACCACCTAAAAGAATCATTGAAGACTGGAACAGACACCAACAAGATAATCTAGAGGCCGCCAAACAACCTAGGCCGAGGCTCGCCACTTGTCACAGGAGGAAGAATATCAAGGACAGGAAGATGTAATTTCCTATACTTAGGTGCTCAAAGACAAAGAAGCGCAACACTGACTTTTAGTGGGCCAGAGAAGAAAAGGACAATAAGAAGAAGTAGAGAAAGAGCACTGTATATATTCTCCTCAGTTAACAAGAAAAGGGATAGAGTTAGACAGAAGATTCCAGGAGTTCTTTGGGCGGGGGATATACTGTTGTATACCCCAGACAAAAGATTACACTGTTGGACTGTAACAGAATCAATGAGTTTACACAACAAACTACAGACTAAACAAAACAAATTAAGAACAACAAAATTGGACTTTTATTGACAGAACTGCATGATTCAGTGACAAACAGGCATCCTGACATGTCACACAACTGACATATACAGAAATGGGAACCTATGTTCCCACAGTGGATATCACTCACTGCTGCCTAACATCGCTATGCACATGACTAGGTACCCATCTCCACAAACCAACAAGGACATGGTAACAACAGAGCCTCAACGTAAACAACAACGGTAACAGCAGGAATGGACTCTCTATTGTAATCATCTCAGGACTCATGGACAGTCGGTACATACAGAAATGGGAATCTGAAATCCCACAGTTAGAGATAACTGCTGCCTAGTACTAACTACAAAGGCGGTCTCTAAATCACAGTGAGACCTCAACCATGTTCAATTGAGTCGAAGGGCATCCTCAATACCCACACAAGACACCCGCGTCACATAGGTCGACTGGGACCAGATACAGCAAAGAGCATAACATAACAAATAACAGAACTATAACTCTAACAGCATAGATATAGTGGCATAAACAGGTATACGAATGGGGATGTGAGTGGCCTAACGACATTAACCAGAGCTGGGGCTCAAGTTTGCTCTACAAACAACAACCATGGCCAGGGGTCACTACCAAGAGTGGGCTTACAAATTGCCAGTCATTTTCGTGGATTTTCTCGGTCCTTGTGTGTGGACCACACAAGCCAGTCTTGGTTAAATCTAGAGGCAATGGTGAAACCCTGCTCTGGTCCAGTGACTGGGGAGGGTTGGTTAAAGCCTCCCTATTTGATCCCTACATCACTACAGCGATCTACATAATCACTCCTTCGGCCACGGTTGTTAGTTGAAGAGAGCGGGAAACTGGCGAGCACTCCTTTTTATCCCTGTTTCCAGAACGGCTTCCCATCATACCCTAGGGCACTGCAAGGGACGCCGGTATTGGTAACATCATCATCATCATGTGTCGCGTCAAACGATCATATATATATATATATATATATATATATATATATATATATATATATATATATATATATATATATATATATATATATATATATATATATATATAAAATATGACTTCCAGTCCCCAACATGGCGGATGGGCATTTGAACCGTTAAGACCTCTGAATTGTTTATGCTTGTGGCCACGGTTTGCATTCACATTTTCCTCAAGTTGGACTGGTAGTGCATGATTCCGCCGCCCTGGTACTGAGTTGATTGTGTGGCGCGACACTGTTAGATGTGAATTTCGTGTGGAATGATTTTACATCTGTCCGCGGTTGTTTGTAGCGCCAACTGTATGTTCGGAATGGTGGCGGCTGGCCTGTCGCTGATTTGACTGGATCGCCTTTTCGGTTCACGCGTGCGTTTCTCCCAGGAGACTCCTGAGTGTCATCGCTTGAACTACTGAGTTCGTGCTTTGTGGGACGCTTTCAACGGGCCGCCCTGCGGAAAGAGACCGAGCCATATGGGATAAAACTGGTGGAAATAAAGTCGTTCTGGTGACTGCCGCTTCCATCGACGATGAACTGTATTTTTCGTGGAAGACTTTTGTTTTGGCATTCTGGCGGTGGTATTATGCACAGTGTACCTGTGCTGGCTGTTGGCTTGCTGAGACTCCTGTATGTTCCACTTTTCACACTGGGCAGTGAGGAGCATTTTGTGTGATATTCACTGGCACGGGAACTGAGCATAATGGGGACGACCCTTTGCCGTGAAGTTGGAACCTCGACTAACTAACTAAGATATATCAATATATAGATAAAAGGTGTCTTCTTCCCTAATCGTGCTGTCATATATCATAGATGGAGTTAATTACAGCTTAAATTTAGCCAAGATACAATTAATTAAAAATGGTTCTGGCCAGACAGAGACGGCCTTGGGCCGTTCCTGATACTACATTTACTTGGCGTGTAAGTCCAGGTCAACATAACCACTCGACAAAACTTTGGTAGCGGGAAACCTCGTGCCATATCTGCGAAGTGTTCGGATTAGATACGCCAGATACAGACCCGTTACAGTTAATTCATTATCTGAAATTATGCATGCGCAGTCAGAACATTCTCAGCCGGAAACACGTTGCACTTTCAGACAAATATATTATTAGGTGAGAGGAGGAAGGGGACATAAGTATGCAGAGTATGCGTTTATTTCGAAAAGCTGCGGTTTGTATATCAAGTGTGGGTGATGTTTTGTTGTACTTTAATAAATTAGCGACCCCATACTTCTCGTGATCCTGGGGTAGTAGACGGGATGCTAAGCCTCCTTAGATAAGGACGAACACACAGGAGGCCCACGTAAGCCGCATATATTAACGATAGTTAATCAGTAGGCAAATCATTCATTCGCAACTGCGGAACGCTATCGAGAGCAAGTCGCCCAAACTTGTTCAAGAAACCTGATACGGAGGAGAAAATGGCACGACGCAAGACCAACACCAAAAGACACCAGACACACAAGATGGGAAGCTTGGAAGCCGCCTGGACCTTAAAGAAGACGAGCGGAGAGAACCTGCCTGCGAGCTGCACCAAAAAACCAGTACCTACAGTAACATCAAATGAAACTACCACGAGGAAGACCGACGACAACCCACCACAGACAAGAGCCAGGTCTATTGAGAAGAAGGAGGAGAAAGACACCAGAGTAGGAAACACCGACTCACAGACCATCAAATGGGTTGTCAAGCGTATCCACGTGGAGCTGACAGACGGAACAGATTCTGAAGCAGAAACAACAGCGGAGCTGATTCTAACTTACTCCAAGATCCCGACTACTCTAGCAGCGGTAACAACAGGGGGCAGCGAGATGCCGTGCCAAATATCGATCAACAAGAAAGTACAACAGCCTGAAAGATTCATACCGAGAATCACTCAATGCTCAAGATGCCAGAGGGCCGGCCACAGCACAACAACATGCCGCAGCAAGACAGAGATCTGCCGATATTGCGCCGAGCATCATTCATTCAAGGAATGTCCGCTGGCCAAACAAGACAGGGACTTCCGAGCTCCCATAACAACAGAAAGTGCGCCAACCGCCTTGGCAAGCATGGAGCAAGATACTTGGGCTGTCCGTACCTCCAAAGACACAGAGGGTCTTAAAGGTCGCCATTATTACAACGACACCATACAAGGAAGCAATACGGAGGTGCGAAACAGCCAAGTGCATCTCACAAGCTGAAAGATCTCAGCTGCAAGGCCAGATAGACGAGCTAAAGAAACAAGTCAAGCTACTTCAGACACTGTCACAAACGAGGACAACGAAAAACTGCTGGCTGACATATAGGAAATCCAGCAACGCATCAAAAAAGAGGTGGCACGCATGACATTGCTAATGAAGGAGAACGAAGAAATCCTACAAACCATCAAATCAGAGAGAGAGAGAGAGAGAGAGAGAGAGAGAGAGAGAGAGAGAGAGAGAGAGAGAGAGAGAGAGAGAGAGAGAGAGAGAGAGAGAGAGAGAGAGAACTGCTAAAAGCTGAAAGGGAACTAATCCAAAACAAACCAGCAGCAGCCAAGCAAAAAACCACAGAGAAGCCGCAAGACGAAACCACACAAAAGACCAATCAGAAACAGCAAGCTAAAGCCAGCAGCCCAACCACAATGTCCAAGAAAGTCAAAGGGAAACCAATATCCCGCCAGACCTCTGAAAAAGACCTATATGTGTACTCTGGGGTAAGCTTTGAGCCGTGGTCCCCACCATTGACCATGGAGGAATACCTCGAGCGGGGCGTAGAATTCGACAGGTAAATGCAACTCAAATTTAAACTCGACAGAGAAAAACAAAGCGCAAAGTAAAGAAAGAAGAAAATTAAGCAATCAAAAAGCTCCTATAGACCATACACAAAAAGGAGGCAAAATTACCAAATTAAAAAGTCCGTATAAGGACTGCATCCAGTCAAGCAAAACGCACAACTGGCCAACACTGAGAAAAGAAACCGCCAGAGGCGATGGACTCAAAGGAAAACTTGCCGGCCATCACTTAGCTGACATCATAGGTATAAACTCTTCAACATCGATAAGCCAGCTAAAACTGGCGCAGAAAACTTAACAAACTCATTCCGCACTATGAACCACTACAATATAACCAATGCCAGAGAGGCTAGTTGAACGCTGGTGGAAAAATTTTTTGTTGTTTATTTTTCCAAAATGGACTCGCACTCGGTAGGCAATGTAGATGGGCAGGCTTTAATTGGCTACTGCTATATCAAATGTTGAGAACAAGTAGAACAGCTGAGTACAATACAATAGTTATTGCATGGACATTTCTTAAATGGTGACGGAAGTTAAGGGGAACCCGCACATTGGTTTTCCAAGAAAAAGCTTATGGGCAGACACTCAGCATAATTTATAACATAATGACGTGTTTAACAAAACGCTATGCCAGTCTTCAGAATGAACAACATAGCGAGATTGAGTACAGAAAGAGGGAGAGAGAGAGAAAGAGAGCGAGATGGAGAGATAAATGGAGGCGCGGCGAAAGAGACAGTGACAGGACAAGAGAGATATACAGTGCGAGAGAGGGGGTGGAGAGAAATGTAGGGCTAGAGATAGAAGGCGAAAGAAACACAAAGACAGACAGAGAGACAGTTTGACAGACGTATAGAAGGCGAGAAAGAGATAAGGCTAGTACGGGAGAAAGAAAGAGCGTGAAAAGATATAGGAAGGAAAGAGAGAGATAGACAGAGAGGGTAAAGACCACACAGATTTACAGACAGATATCGGTCTTAAAGAGGAGAGAGAGAGAGAGAGAGAGAGAGAGAGAGAGAGAGAGAGAGAGAGAGAGAGAGAGAGAGAGAGAGAGGCCCAACGTAGAAAACTGCTGCTAATGCTCTAGAGGTCACACCTGTGAATTGTTTTTCAATCAATACACAGGAATATTAGTTGAAAACGAATATCTGTGGAAATGAAATAATGAAAGATATCCCGTGTCAACAAAAGGCAGGAAACATGAAATCAGATATGTGCAAGAGAGGATAAGCTCACATGCATTGTCACATTTTAGTGTAATATGCATTTCCATATAGATAGAACTACAAAAATTAGATTTTTAAGAGCATGCATCTTTCCCATTGCAACATACGCATGTGAGACCTGGACACTTACTAAACAAGCTAAACAGCGCATAAATGCCTTTGAATATAAATGTTATAGACGAGTTCTAAGAATATCTTGGGTAAAGAAAAGAACAAATACATCCATACTTCAAGAGCTTAATATTGAAGAAGGTTGGCTATTAAAGACGATAAAACAAAGAAAATTAAAATATTTTGATCACTTGAAACGTCACGAATGTTTGGAGAGAACAATAATGGAGGGGTATATGCCTGGGAAGAGAGGAAGAGGAAGGCCAAAGAGAAGATGGTGCAAGATGTGGCAGATGATCTCCAGATGGGTGTATCAGACGCGGGACATCTTGCTTATGATCGAGAGGTTTTCCTGAAGGTTGTTATGGGAGCGAGGTTCTGAAAAGGACATGCTACTGAATGAATGAATGAATGAATGAATGAATGAATGAATACATGCTAATCACGACGACGTTTCTGTTCAACATTTTCTGATTTTACATAGAGCAGTGAACTGCAACTGTGTCGACGTATTTATTTCGTATTCCCTTGTCTTTGTGTCTGAGATGCAAGGATTCCTTAGGCTCAACCCCTACACCTCAAGGTACTATAGGCAGTAGATGACGGTTGACATATTGGCGGTTTCTGAACTGGGATGGTGACACGAGAGCACTCCAAAAATAACCACCACAGCCTGGAGATGATGTTCTGCTACCGGGTCAGAACAAGCCGCTCAACCTCAGCTGGACGATAGATGCATGACCTAATCAGGACTCGGACGACCTGGGCACCAATTTACCGGACTTGAGTTAAAATGCTTATGGTACCTTACAGGTGTAGACATGTGTTACGTTAACCTAGTCTTTACTTTAATTTTTTCTTATCCAAACATTATTAAACTTGTTCTGTTTCAGACATGTATTGCTTTAATCTATTTGTTATTTTAACTCTTGCTTATCCAAACAGTTATTACTTTAATTTGTTCCGTTTCAGGACATGTATTATTTTAACCTAGTTGTTACTTTAACTCTTGCTTATCCAACCATTTATTAATTTACCTTGTTCCGTTACAGACATATCTTACTTTAACCTTCTTTATCCAGAAAACTTTCACTTTCATGTAACATTCATCTAGGACTAATGGATTTAATTAATCCTACAACTATCATTTACTAGGAGGTTGGCGTGACTGAGAGGTTTAACGAACCTAAATTTTCTAGTCTGACGGAGGCGTAGTGAAGTCACTCCACACGCCGGTCAGTAGGTATGTTGACTTCTCGTTCAGAAGACAATGACACACTACTTTAAGGCTCTTTCAGCGGTTAATAATTTCATTTATTGGGCATTGTTTGGGGCTACTGGTAGTATCAAAGAGAAAGCTTGAAAGGTTGGAGCGCAGTGCAGAATGCGGCCATACGGGTGATGCTTGGGGTGCATAAGGACACACCAATTATATGCATGAGGCATATCCTGGCACTATCAACAATCGCGGATAGGCATAGGTCCTTCAAGCCAAATGGTACCCGAGAGTTGCTGCCTCCAGCATGAGAATGGAGGTTGAAGCAGTAACCACTGCAACACATATTGTCTCATCACGGACTCAAGGAGCTATGCTTAGTAAGGTGGAGAAAGGAATGTTTCGTGTGGAATGGCTCGCCTCGCTTCAGAGGTCACAGATTGTGAGAATTGTATGGATTATTTGCCCTGGCCATGTGGGAGTGCGGGTTAATGAACAGGCTGATAGGCTGGCAGGGAATGCACCTCTTGGTGGTAAATTACTTATGGACAAGGGAGAGGTGGTCGTGCACCTATGGGACCAGGTGGAGAAGTTGGAGGAACAGATTGAGAACCCGTATGTGGAAAGGATGAGATTGCGGGGGATTGACAGGGGATCTGGATAGGATCTCAAAATTGAGAGGGAAGACCAGGAGAATGTTCAATCAGATAGAGGTGGGAACGATTAGTAGTGTGACTCTTCGCTGGCTGTTGAACGAGGGGATGGAGCGCATATGGTAATGTCCTGAGTGCAAGTTATGTCAGTTCTTAGCTCAACTCAACTCAACATAAAATTACTTAACACTGGCTAGGGGTGATTACAATGTCCTGTAAAGGACATGTAACTGTGTTTTATTGTTGACTTAAGTGTTGCGTTTCTTAGCCGGTAAAGTGTTTGAAGGCAAGCTCAGTAGGATACGGGGTGAATGTTCAACTTTCAATAGAACAATTCGTTTTAAGTGACCACTTGTTAGTCGATTAGTTTTCATTCTCACAAGATAGCCGTACCACTTCATAACTATGAGTTGTAACAATTAATACGTGCGTCTGTACTTTCACCTCAAGAAGTGCATGTGATCTTTAGCATCTCTAAATAGTTACTCTCTGCGTCAAGTGTGACTGTTACTGATCTGCTCATGAGTACACTGAATGTCACGTGTGTTTATGATCCATGACATAATAGATCTCAGGAGGTCAGCATAACCAAATGAATAAAAGCTCTCGTTCTTAAAACTTCCGGTGTGCTCATTCCGAGGTAGCGGGTTCAACCCCTGCAGGGTCAGTTGGACTAAAACGTTTGCTTCTCTATCTTGACCTGAAGGCGTGAATTACAAATACATCAGCAGTCGGAGTGGGTTCGCTCGATGGCCAGGGACACTGGTAATATGGAAACCTAATCCACACACAAAAATCAGTCCAGTGCACCAGAAGTAGCAGCACGTATATAGACTACGCTTGAGTTCAAAGCCAGCGAACGCAAACAAATAAATGTTTGTTCTTAAAGTAGTTCTTTGGGGTTGACAGGTCTAAAGTAGCAACTGTATTACACTGCGATTTACCATACAACTGTTGGAACAGCGAGTTGCCATACAACTGTTGGAACAGCGAGTTCAGCATACAACTGTTCAAACAGCGAGTTACCATAAACTATTGAAACAGCGAGTCACCATACAACTGTTGAAACAGTGAGTCATCATACAACTGTAGAAACAGCGAGTCATCATACAACTGTAGAAACAGCGAATCACCATGCAACTGATGGAACAGCGAGTCAGCATACAACTGATGGAACAGCGAGTCATCATACAACTGTTGAAACAGTGAGTCACCATACAACTGTTGAAACAGCGAGTCACCATAAAATATTGAAACAGCAAGTCACCATACAACTGTTGAAACAGTGAGTCATCATACAACTGTAGAAACAGCGAGTCATCATAAAACTTTAGAAACAGCGAGTCATCATACAAATGTTGAAACAGCAAGTCATCACACAACTGTTGAAACAGCGAGTCACCATACAACTGTAGAAACAGCGAGTCACCATACAAGTGTAGAAACAGCCACTCACCATACAACTGTAGAAATAGCCAGTTATCATACAACTGTAGAAATAGCGAGTCAACACACAATAGTAGAAACAGCGAGTCACCATACAACTGTTGAAACAGCGAGTCGACATACAGCTGAATTAACAGCGAGTCATCGTACAACTGTTGAAACAGCCAGTCACCATACAGTTGTTAAAATGTTTGGGCCTGTTTACTGTGTGTCCATATTTCCTAGCCGTATACATGCTAATCACGCCGACGTGGTCGAAAGGAATAAAACACCCGTGCTTAAACTTCCGGTACCCTGATGACGAGGTAGGCGGTTCAACCCCTACATCGGCATTATGCTAGACTTGACTTTCACTTCTTTTTCAGAAAGCAAGGCAAACTACGGAACGTAAAATTGCTTGTAAAATCAACCTAGGGTTGATGGCAATTTCCTGCAAAGTACATACAACGTTATTGTAAAAGTAGTAAGTATCTGAAATTGAGAGTCAATCTACAAATAATAACATTTCTAAGACTCTATAATAACTGTCTCAGTGTCGTAGTTTCTTCTTCTTCTTCTTCTTCTTCTTCTTCTTCTTCTTCTTCTTGTGGTTGAGGGATGTGTGTTTGGCTTTTGGTTGGAGGTGTGTGGATGGAGGAGGATATATGGGTGGGTGATTGTTGGTGGATTATGGGACGGGTGGAGGATATGTTAGTGGGTGGGGAGATGTGTGTGGATGGGGGATGTGTGGGTTGGGAAATGTATGTGTGCTTGGGGTGTGGTTGGTGGGAGTGTGTATGGGTGGGGAGATGTGTAGGTGTCGAGATGTGGTGGATGGGTGGGGGTATGTATGTGTGTGTGTGTGTGTGTGTGTGTGTGTGTGTGTGTGTGTGTTGGGTGGGGGTTGTGTGGGTGAACGGGGGTTGTGTGAGTGGGTGGTGGATGTGTCTCATAAAATGGTAATATGCATTGTTTATGTTTACAAAATTCATTTGACAATGTTTTTCCTATGCACTATTGATGAACGAAAGATGAATGATTGGAAGGGCCGAATGTAAGACGGGCCTGCGAGCCCAATTTGTTACCCTTTGAAAATAAAGTCCGTCCGTTCGTTCGTTCGTTCGTTCGTTCGTTCGTTCGTTCGTTCGTTCGTTCTTCTTCTCTTCTTCTTCTTCTTCTTCTTCTTCTTCTTCTTCTTCTTCTTCTTCATCATCATCATCATCATCATCATCATCATCTTCATCCAGTACCTTGTCGGCTAAATGGTCGATCATGCCTCTCCACAAATTACGATCTTCTCAATTCGCATGTTGACCTCCTTCCGTGCCATGAATGACAAAAGACTGTCTTCCTCTCTCTCTCTCTCTCTCTCTCTCTCTCTCTCTCTCTCTCTCTCTCTCTCTCTCTCTCTCTCTCTCTCTCTCTCTCTCTGCAAATCTTTCCGGTTGTCACGATAGTTTCCAATTTTTGTCTTCTCATAATATGTCCAACAAAAGACGACTACCTCTTTCTGATGTTTGTGATAAGTGTCTTTACGACTCAACTTTCCTTAAAACGTCCAGATTGCTGAATTTGGCTGTCTAATTAATTTTCAGTATCCTTCTATAAAACCACATCTCCAAGGTTTCCATTGATTTTTACGCCTGTTTACTAATTGTCCAGGACTCGCAACCGTATGGTAGAAATAGACAGGATGTAATAACACACTGTTACCACCCTCTACCCGGTCCCCATAACACCATAGACTCCCACGACTTTCTATGGAAGAGTAAGATTTATGTTATTATCGCAGCCTGAGATTCTGAGATAAGTTGCACACTTTTTTTCTTCTTCAAATATGTTCTCGTTTTTTCTTTCATCTTTTCACTCTCCTCATCGTGTTGTTATGCCTTGCGTGTCGTCTCCGTGATTATATGCTGTATTGTGTGTATGTATTTGTTTGCTGATGAAGGCTAGTCGTCGCAACGTCCTGTGTCTTCCGCAAGTGTATTCTGAAAAGCTGTATTACTGTGTGTTGTTATATATTGTGTCGGATAGGCAATTGGGCCGTTTAGGCCTCTGGAAGGGTTACTCTTGTGGCTACGGTTTGCTTTCGCATTTTCCTCATGTTGGACTGGTAGCGCATGGTTCCGTCGCCTTGCTATCGAGTGAATGCGTGGTGCGACACTGTGAGCTGTTAATTTCGTGTGAAATACTTTTAGATCTGTCCGCGGTTGTTTGTAGCGTGAACTGCATGTTCGGAACGATGGTGACCGGCTGTCGCTGAATTGACTGGTTTGCCTTTTCGGTTCACGGGTGCATTTTTCAGTTATTCAGAATTCCACGCAGTCAAGATAGAAACAGAAATATTAGTGAATACCAGTCAGGATTCATTGCCTGTGGAATTACTGACAGAAGCAAAATCAATAAGAAGACACTCCAGCACAGAAAATTGCCAGCATTACAGACGCTGCAACCAGCATCATGTCACCATACAGTGAAAACTATCTGACCGTGGAGTGCCCAGAAACGAGAGAGCTCATCAACTAGCTGTGGAATCTGTAACAAAAGAGCAGTTGATTGTACCAATCACATACCACCAAACGCAAGGAATCTCAAATCAATCATAAAGCCATCAACACCAGCATCAGACTATTGCCAATATAAGAAAAAACTAGGACCAGTAATATTCAGCGATTTAGAGTGAGATACAATCAACTGCACAGTCACATGTATGCAACAATTAAGATTGGGAAATTAACCGCGCGCACATGTGGATTAGCGCCTTCGATAGCAGATCGTATACTCCAAGTCTGCCCTGAACAGCGATACGAGTGTCAAGGCAAATCTTCGGGCCTAGAGAAACAGCAGTGGAAGTAAAACTTAACAGCCCACTGACTAAACTAAACAGTGACCACATCATCCATCGAGTGTCGATTGATTAACAAATACGAGGTTAGCACTATCTATCAATAACGAGGATGTTTGTAACATGGAGTGGCTGGGCTATGTATCTCGAATGGAGGATTAACGTATTCCCAAGAATGTAATATACGGAGAACTAGCCACAGGGAAGAGGCCAACGGGAAGACCCCAAGTGCGATATAGGGATGTGTGTAAACAAGATATGAAAACTTTTGGCATGGATCGAGACACCTGGGAAAGAGTTGCAACAGACAGATGTTCCTGGGGAAGAGATGTACGAAACGGACTGGTGCTCTCTGAACGCAATCTGATCCAACAAACTGAGAATAGGAGACACGGGCATAAAATGTAGTCACTTTATGCGGGACCTGCCTCATCTTACAGATGCGGAAACTGTGACAGGGATTGTCACTCTCGCATTGGACTATACAGTCACCAGCGGTGCTGCCATGTACCTCCCCAGCGGCACAACTCTATAGTCCTTCATGACTGAAATAGGCCTGACTACTACTACTACTACTACTACTACTACTACTACTACTACTACTACTACTACTACTACTACTACTACTACTACTACTACTACTACTTTGCTTGCTTACTTTACTTATCAGGGTCTCATAATGCTAGGCTGATCTTTTCTCTGTGATTGACTGGCGCACACACGTTGGTGTAATCAATAAACGTTGACCGTTTTCACTTTCTCAGAAAATGAAAAGAAGTCCAAGAGGCACAGCGAATTGCTGTAAAACACTCTCCACTGTGAACAACGTGGAAAGATACATCTCACCAATATGAATAAGGAGATAGGCCGGAACAAAGGACGCCCTGAGAATTTAAACAACAGACACATTCTATTCAACACATTCTTTTTCTTTCGTCGGCTTGAAATAAATTGTGCATATCTGTTTTCCCTTGGCCACATTTTGCTGCTATAACTCTCCAGAATGTTGTCTGGTACTCCTGTCAGAGTGCGTCCATCTGGCAGCCCAGGAAAACAAATACCTATCTCAAAGAGGATTCGAACACATAACCACATCCCCGCTAGGCAAGCGTACTATAAGCCCAAGTATTATTTAACTATTTGGGAACAGCTGCACATCACATTATAACAATTATCACAATAACAAAGAAAACATGAACGGTATTTGTAGAATTGAGGTTCTTATCATCACATTATAACAATTGTCTGCAGAAGAAAATATGAACGGCATTTGTAGAACTGGAGTTTGTTATATTTCTGTACGTATGTACACGAATTGTTTGCATACCCATGTGTAACCAACAGCCAGGCCAGGGCGATAACTTCACCCCCAGAGAAATTTTAATCGGCTTAAGTAAATACACGCATGCCTGAGCCGGTTATCTCAGCTTTCACAGCCACAACGCATCAGCCGCGCTCCCTGGGGAGCTACCAGATGAGGCTGTGTGAGGGTTAACGACCCTAGTAGATATATGTACGTTATTGTCTTCTTGGATATTTTTGTCTTTAACAAAATGCAATACGTGAAAATAAAGCTTTATTTACATGTATCATGTTATATATGTGTATATATTTATAGCTGTCAGCATTATTAACATGTGCGTAGGCGTTCATGTCCCTCCAGAGATCTCTGACCTTAGTGTTCTGGATCAATTATGCAGATAATATTTCTCCATGCCACCATCTCTATTCATCCAGCATCATTTCTCTCATTTTGTCTCTGCCTGGTTTGTCTCTTACTCGTAGTTTTATATAATATTCGACTTTCATTTGCAGCTGTGTGCCTTTTTTCGTTCATATCCACGTGTGTGTGTGTGTGTGTGCGTGCTTGCGTGAGAGCGTGCGTGCGTGTGTGTGTGTGTGTGAGAGAGAGAGAGCGAGAGAGAGAGAGAGAGAGAGAGAGAGAGAGAGAGAGAGAGAGAGAGAGATAGAAACCTATAAAGTCGGCTGTATATGTCTGTGTATATTTATATATATATCGAAAACTCGGTTACCGTTGTCTCGGTTTTCTTCGACCTGCCACGGGACCTCACTGCTAATTTTGCGAAAACAAAGGGACCCAAGCGTTCTTCTGCTCAAATTGGCGTTGGTTCTAGTTGTGTGAGCATCACTTGCTAATTAGTTAACCCTTTCCTGTTAGCTCCATCATGGGACCAAAGAAAGTTTCGAGAGCCAGCAGCCCTTCGAAGAAGAAGGCCAGGAACACGATCGAGGTGACGAAGGAAACCATACGAGAGCGGCATTAAGAGTGCTAAAATCGGCCGCTTGTACGGGAAGTCGCCATCTACAATAAGTTTCCTTGTGACGAAAAAAGGTAGAAATAAAGGAGGCTAATGTAGTGAAAGGCGTGAATGTGCTAACGAAACAGAGATCGCAAACAATTGAAGATTCAAACAGTTATTATTATTTTGGATAAATAAAAAAACAGTTAGATGGTGATTCTGTTTCGGAGGCAATCATATGTGAAAAGGTCAGACTGTTATATGCTGATCTCATTAAGAAAATGACTGGGGCGAATGCTACTGTACTTAGTGATTTAAAGGCCAGCAGATTATGGTTTGAAAAATTCACGAGGCGCTCTGGCATACATTGCTTTACTAGGCACGGCGAAGGTGCCAGTTCGGACACGCCTATTGCCAAAAAATAGTATTAAACACTATATTTTTTCTCTATGAAATGTGTTTTTGGTATGTATTTTGGAGTGTCTAGAAAGAATTAATTGGATTTACATTGAATATTATAGAAATAATTGCTTGGTTTTCATCGCTTTCGGGTTTCGCCTGTTGATTTTGGACATATTATCGACGTAAACCGAGATATGAATATATATCACACACACACGAGGGTAAGTTAATAAATAAGACACAAATGGCTGTAAAAAAAAAATAGATAAATGTGATAACAACTTGAAACCAGTTTATTTTTATACATACATTGTCCATTTATTTCTCAACATAATTTCCACCAACATTGATGCACTTATCCCATCGTTTTATGTCCTCCCAAACCGGCTGCATAGAACTGCGTATTCTGTTTTCTAAACCACGTTTTCACTTCACATTCAACTTCGGCGTCATTCGCGAAATGTCACTCGTCAAGGTGGGTTGTCAGACAAAATGCTGACAAATGCGTGTCCCGTAAAGCGGTGCATAGCTGGGTAGAAAATGTTACCCGGGCGAGTCAATAAATAAGTCACACAGTTCTGTGGGATCGTCAGTAAATGAAAACAAAGCACGCAGTTCTATGCAACCGGTTTGGGAGGACTGATAAAACGATGAGATAAGTGCATCAATGTTGTTGGAAATTATGTTGAGAAATAAAGGGACAATGTATGTATAGAAATAAACTCGTTTCAAGTTGTTATCATAGTTAGTTATTTTTCTACAACCATTTGTGACTTACTTATTAACTTACCCTCATATATATATATATAAACTTGATGGGTATATATCTCTTCAAAAGAATAGAGTCGCGGTTTGTGAATGCTCTGGAAGACAAGACTTTCAGTTTAAAGTCCAACGCATTGGAGTTAAAATATCCAGAATCCTTTCAGATCTCCAGTAAGAATAAGGTCCTTAAACGGACCCGCTACCAGAGTATCATCCCCACGGGTCTGTGTTATAGAGCTATCCTCTCCCTCTCCTAGCTCAGAAACCAGTGAGGTGTGCAAGAAGGGCCCTGAAACTTCACATCTGCTGAGAGGCAGGTTAGTACATACCCAGGTCAGAATTCAGCACAGCACATATTGACTGGTTTGGGTTAGACCTAGGTTCCTCCGCCGAGGACCTGGTTCATTCATTAATTCAGTAGCATGTCCGTCGCGCCGGCACCATGGCCGAGGGGTTAGCAGCTTTCTCCGCTAACCCCGAATACTCTCGTCACGTGACGCGACGAGAATTAGCAGTGGTTCGAATCGCAAAAGTGACTTATGAGAGTATGGAGCCGGTCGCTCAGAAAGTCGTGGCGTGCTGATGAGCGTAATCTAGCCTAGGAATCAACATACAGCTGAAAAATGCTGGTGTTGACCGCAATATCCTGAAAAAGGATGGAAACGCGGGAAAAGAAAAGAAGCATGTCCGTCGCAGAACCTCGCTCCCATAACAACCTTTAGGAAAACCTCTCGGTCATAAGCAAGATGTCCCGCGCCGATACACTCATCTGGATATCACCTTCCACATCCTGCACCCATCTTCTCTTTGGCCTTCCTCTTTCTCTCTTCCCGGGCATATACCCCTCCATTATTGTTCTCTCCAAACTTTCGTGACGTTTAATTTCCACACATGTAAAGTTTCAGTACCATTCTTGCACACACCACTGGTTGCTGACCTCCGAGAAGGGGATCCGAGCTCTACAACACACCGCTAAGAAACCACTCCTTGAAGATATTAATAAATTGAGTATTTGTTGTCCTTACCCAATTATTTTTGTTTCTTTCAGGAAAGGAGTAAGTACTCTGCACGCTTGCATTGAATGTGCCGGACATAACTGCATGCACTGTCGTGATTTACGAGACTCCAGTCAAAGAGACACTTCATTGGAGACGAACATCTGACAGCGTGGTAGTTGAGGGTAGGGGATGCTTGATGCTAATGGCCATTTACAGACAGACCACATCCTTATTTCATGCAGGTATATTTCAGGAATTTTCCGCATTCCTGTGATGACATGAATGTGACATATTGTCACTTACTTGTCCCAGAAAGCGCGGTCTATTATTATTACATTTGTACGTAACTTTAGATGCTTACATAAACGTGTTAAATTATCCTCACCATCCCTCTTCTTCTCTTCTCCTTCTTTACTTTATCATGATCATGATGATCTTCTTCTTCTTCTTCTTCTTCTTCTTCTTCTTCTTCTTCTTCTTCTTCTCCTCCTCCTCCTCCTCCTTCTTCTTCTCCTCTTTCGTCGTCTTCCTTAATATGGGTATTATAACAATTATTATTATTAGCCTGTCTCTTTTCTTTCTTCTCTTCATCCTCGTCTTCTTCATCTCCTCCTCCTCCCTACGCCCTTTCTTCTTCTTCTTCTTCTTCTTCTTCTTCTTCTTCTTCTTCTTCTTCTTCTTCTTCTTCTTCTTCTTCTTCTTCTTCTTCTTCTTCTCTATCGTCTTCCTCTTCGTCTTTAGATAACGGATAAAACTGACTTCGTTCTGTTTTACTGAAGCGAAAGCATAGTACAATAGAGCTAGTCTCTCCATCTTGTAACTCTGTGGTGCAAGGTACGAGGTATTCTTCTTCGTATTCTTCTTCTTCTTCTTCTTCCTTTTCTTCTTCTACTTCTTCTTCTTCTGCGTTCATCCGGAGTTGTTTTTTTTTCCCGGACGTTATTGCGTTGTGCCTTTTTACAGAAACGGTCTCTGTGGCTAAGGACTTGCGAACGCGGTTTGTGAGCCCGTTTACCCGGGTTCGAAACACGGCGATGCTGGTTTTTTTTTCGAAAAAGGCATAGGGGCCGGTCGTTCAGAAAGCAATTACAAACTACTGAACGTAACACTTGCCTAGTACATCAACAGCAGCTGAAAATGCTGGTGTTGACTGCAACGTCCCGTAAGTGATACGCAGCACAATTTTTTTTTTTTACAGAAGAGCTGCGTTCTTTTTTGCGCCGTTAGGCCGACACATCCGACTTCAGCAGGTTTGTTACCGGGTTAACCTTCCCTGTTCGAGGTATTCTAAAAGAGAGATGTCATGTCATTTAATAAACCTGTAGTAAGGTATATGATGTTCTCTGGACTTCGCAGCTCTAAATCATTGTAGGTGTGCGAGTCTTTGAGCACAGAACATGTCACCACATAACAGGTTACCATACAGCAGATTACCACACAACAGGCCACCAAACAATAGGTCACCTCAACACAACACATCGCCAAGTAACTTATCACCGTACTAGTTGCTTATATACTGTTAATATGCAGTGTACAGAGACTGGAGGCAGATCTTTCGCCAAACAGAACAGAAAAAAAAATGAAACAGAATACACTTAGACAACAATAACATCCGTCTGACCCAGTAAGACAGGAAATGGATTGCCTCTTCCCCTCCCTCCCCCCCCCCCCCCCTAAAAATGGCAACTGTGGAAAAAAATGAATGGAGAAGTCAATGCTAGGGGATGCGAGGAAGTTTTCAAGTTATTAGTTCAAGGTTGCTGCTCTTCCCGAGTGAGTGTCACCGGAAACCAGGGTCAAAGAGCATGGGAAAGCTTGATGAAAGAGGGTAGAATATCTCTGCGGACTATTATGCTTTTTCACAATGCCATTGTTAAGGTCACGGTTAACGCCGGGGAAACAGTTAGGATGGGTCCGGCTTTGGCAGACCCGCCAGGTGGCCAATGGGCAAGTCAGACGTGGTCATTCAGTTGTTTAAAAGCATGTGTTCAATGAATCTGCGGTGACCTCATCTTCTGGTCGTGGGTTTGTCTTTAACTCTACACGGGATTTTCTGTTAGTGACCACATGGCTCTGGCTGGTTCCAGTTTTAGTAGTATCATTTTTTCCCCCGCATATCCTATTACAAGACATTGCTGTTGTTGATTTCTTGACAAGATTACGCTCAGTAGCTTGCCATTGATTTCTGAGCGACCGGCTCACATACCCCGTAAGTTACGGACGTGGAGAGAACCGCTACCTATTCTTGCACACGTCACGTTACTCATGAGAGTATACGGGATTCTGGAGAAGGTCGTGTAACCCTAGACTAGGGAGACCGGCAGATGATCCCTTAGAAACTTAATATCCCAAGTAAAGAATATGATCCCTTAGAAACATAATATCCCAAGTAAAGAATATGACCCCTTACAAACATAATATCCCAAGTAAGGTAGATGATCCCTTAGAAACATAATATCCCAAGTAAAGTAGATGATCCCTTAGAAGCATAATATCCCAAGTAAATTAGATGATCCCTTAGAAGCATAATATCCCAAGTATGGTAGATGACCCCTTAGAAACATAATATCCCAAGTATGGTAGATTACCTCTTAGAAACATAATATCCCAAGTAAGGTAGATGATCCCTTAGAAACATAATATCCCAAGTAAAGTAGATGACCCCTTAGAAACATAATATCTCAAGTAAAGTAGATGATCCCTTAGAAACATAATATCTCAAGTAAAGTAGATGATCCCTTAGAAACATAATATCCCAAGTAAGGTAGATGATCCCTTAGAAACATAATATCCCAAGTAAGGTAGATGATCCCTTAGAAACATAATATCCCAAGTAAGGTAGATGACCCCTTAGAAACATAATTTCCCAAGTAAGGTAGATGACCCCTTAGAAACATAATTTCCCAAGTAAGGTAGATGACCCCTTTGCACACCTTGAAGCGTATTTGGGTATATGGTGCGAGTCCCATAGTTTTACAGACCAGTCGCCATTCTATGGATGATGTCAATATCACATCGATAGCTGTTACTTCCCATGGTATTTCCTGGTACTCATTTAAGCTCGGTCGGTCTGGGAGCCCAGGTCAAAAAAAATGTTGGATGTCGTTTGCAGGACATTGCGATCTACCCCAATCGTCGCTTGATTTCCTAGGCAAATTTACGTTAAGTAATTTGCTATTGATTTCTGAAACTGAAGTCAACGTTGAAGTCCAACTTCTGGGTGTAGGGGGTGAACGCCCACAGCGCACCGGATGTTTAAGTTCAAGCGCATTAAACCCCGCGGCCACGAATACCTCTGGAGTCCAGGTAAATAAAGAAAGTTCGCCTCAATGGGGATTTGATCACACTACCGCCGGACAGGCAGCCATGCTTGTCACAACGCTACCTCGGCTCCCGGATATAAGGTGCTGGGGCCATATTTGTATAGACAAACTGGCATGCGATCGGGTTGTAGCAGGTGCCATTTTGTTTCAGAATGATACATAGTATCCATGTTACCCATCAGTAGTATCATGACGAAGTTGGCAGTGAACTGGTCTGGTGATGTGAGCACGGTCGGACGCGAGTTATACGCCTGGGCTCGTCGCTTGCCAAAGTGAGTGGAAAATTGATATTCCTCCTTGCTCTAGGCCAGTGAAATGTTATAGCGCTATCATATCACAGACACATTGCAGAATATTCCATCGGGACAACTTATAATAATAGTAATAGTAATAATAATAATAATTATTATTATTATTATTATATCATAAGGCTGAACTCAATAATCCAAACAGTAACATTG
>JACEFZ010010206.1:0-40000 GCA_014155875.1 Cepaea nemoralis | reverse complement strand
GACAATGATGTATGTATGCCGTAGCTTCTTTCAAAATATTACGATTACTCACGTAGGCTCGCCGGCGTACTTTCTGTATTCTTCTGTAACAGCGTATTTCTATAGCTGTGCGGGATTTTCCCATGACTCTGGCTGACTTGTGTATACAGCTGATGGTTAACGTGTTGTACTATTTGATATTCATTTCTGTGTCAACATAAAATGAGGATCGGCTGGCCGAGTGACCAGGACGTCGGATTCTCCTTCAGGAGACACGGGTTCGAACCCTCGGTAAAGTGTGGGATTTTTTTTTTCTGTCGGGGGAAAAAAGAACTTGCGAACACGGTTGTGAGCGGCTTACGAGCGTTTTGAAACGCAGCCGCAACCGATTTGTGCAGCAGACCGTGTCGCGTTGTGTTGGCATGGGAGCCGATCGTTCAGAAAGCAATGGCAAACTACTGAACGTAAAAACTTGCCCAGTACATCAACAGCAGCTGAAAAATGTGGGCGTTGACTGCAACGTCCTGTAAGGAATATGCAACATTTAAAAAAAAAACCTGCACTAGCCAGGCGACCTTAATTCCTCAGGCTCAAAGACCCCCCCCCCCCCCCCTTACACCGCAAGGTACTATATTGGCAGTATATGGCGGATTTTTGGCAGTCAAGCTAAATATACCCAGTCATCATCATTAACATCATCATCATGTGCCATGACGGTAAGTGTGGGCGAACATGGTTGGCCATCTCATGCCAGCATCAAATTCTCGGATCAGGTCTATTTTCTTATCCGATGATGCTTGTATCATTTGGCCAAGTCATGTAGGTATTTATAAATATCTCTTTGGTTTTCTATTGCTCTTTTTCCATCACATATGCCAGTTGCCACTACATTTTCTAGCTTTGTTTCCCTCATAACACGCCCGCAGAACTCTTGACAGACTACCTGTACTGCCTCTTATCAATTTGCTTATAGAAGAATTGCCTAATTTTTCTCTGTACGTCCATGCAATTGAATTTCCCCCAATAGGCACATTTCTACTGCCAACAGAGTTTTATCAAATTGTGTTTTTACTTGTCCCGATCTCGCATACATACAACAGTATAGCCTCTACATGTCACATTACCACTCTTATTCACAGTTTTTATTTTGTATATACTTCTAATCTTGCAAAAGGCTATTTTTGCCAGGGCGATTTTTGTTTCAATTTCTGCAAAACATCTTCCAGCCATTGTAATGACTGTTCCTAGATAGTTCGAACTTTTCATCCGTGCCAGGTGCACCCTCAATTTATTTCAGTGCTGCATGGTGGTATTTCTGTTTTCTTACAGTTTAATTCTAAACCTTGTTGTTCAGTGTGTACAATGATAGCATCAATTAAATTTTGAAACTGTTTTAAATTAATTATTTTACATTGTAGTAACAGAGAGTGCCAAGACAGAACTCGTCTTGAATTGCAAGAAAACAATAACAATGGTGATACCAAAGAAAAATGTGAAATGGAAATACAAGGGAAAATTATTACCCAAGTGGATAATTTTAAATACCTAGGGGCCTGTCATCATCTTACTCTTATCTAAATAACGGTTCGGGTTCATACAGGCAACAATACTTTGTTCGCTAGGATATAGAACATTTATTGTATTGAATGTACAGTTGGCGCAGTGGGTTAACAGCCCGCGCTATATTATATTACATATCACAGATAGTTAAACATCAAACACATAGTTGTCATACAACAATCTAGCACACTATCTAGCCTATGTATATATATCTATGAATATCTATTGAGTCCCTCTCAGGCAGGCCTTGTTGTCTCTCTCCAGTCCGTCTGTCCTCTGCCCGTCTCCTCGTGTCCTAATTCGACACGGGCGGTAACTCTGTCCGAGTTCCTCGTGGACCCCGCATTAGGCGGGCCACATCAGTGTCCACGGAATCATGGACTCGGTGACCAGCTCTTTCGAGAAGGTTCTAGATTACTCGGGTCCTGAGCGACTCAATGCTATCCCTTGGGCTGGAGTTGCAGCCCTCTAATAATATATATGAAGGTGAGGCGGTGACAGGATCCCCCCTCCCCCCTGATATGATTTGTTCTTGGGTAATTAGATCTGTTCTAATTCTGTCACCGAATCACATAAAGTTGGTGTTTGTAGTTTGGTGGATAGTAACATGGTAACCTACCTACTAGCACTTAAACTCATGTATTCTACCATACAACACTTCTCTGATTTGGTGAAGAGATCACTCTGTCTCCTGTGTCCTTAACAATGCTTATCAGACCGAAGTTACGTGACGTTTTAGTAGTTGTATTTACAACCCGCCCTTCTCAAAGTACCCAACTGGTACCCAGACAATTAACCTCTTGTATTAAAGAGAGTTAACAGGACCGAAGTCCTGGCTAATTAAGTACACCTTCAAATCTTGATCTGTGTGTGCATTTCAATACATTTTTACTCTCGTATGTTATATACTGCTAAATATGTAGTTTCCTCGTTATTTTATCCCCCTCATACTACAAGTGTCCCTGTTGGCTTGTTAGTGTGCTTGACTAATAAGTTGATGTTTCTAATAAAGTGACTGTATTTTAAATTGATAGTGTTGAGTTTTGAGGTTTGTGTAACGTGCGTGCTGAATGTGTGGTGTCTTTCCAAGCGTCACGAGTTGGGATAACCTCAATCATGAAATACTGCACTGTGTGCAATACATGATCAGGCATTCCAAGTAGTGGTGCTTAGATGTATCCTAACTGCTAAACTAAGTATATTACAGTAACTACTAAATTAAACTCACTATTAAATTAAGTACTACACATGTATTGACAAATTAGACAAGTCATGCACTTTTACATGGAAGACGCAGACAAATTACAATGAATACGTTTTGCGTACAATGTGTCCGCCAAGTGTATCGTTCTCTCATTTAATCCTTTCACGCAGTCAATCACTCACCTTTCATTCAAAATAGTATTTGGTTAAAATATATAATTAAAGTTGAGGTAAGTGTTATTGCCCTTAGAAAAAATGGGCTAGGCGATATTTGCCCTTTACAAAAATACGTACTTTTTGTACGATGCATGAAACATAGGTCACAATTTAAATAGAGACAATTGTATAGGACGGTTATTTAGCCTATGCATGGCACCGCCTGTAATATTAATGTAGAATATGTACAAATTACAGGTTAACACAATTTATATACATCATTAATGGAAATATAATACATATTTAATCCTAAACTAATTAATTAATTAAATAACTAACTCCAACGATGATGTGCGCGTTGTCGTTCTGTTGTTAGCGTGTTATGCCATGAATGTTAAAGTTAGTATGGCTGTCTCTTGAGTGTTGTAGTCGTTGTCGTTCTGTTTCGGCTGTTTGCAAAGTTTCGTAGCAACAGCACATATGGATTGTTCTTAATGTCCCGCATGAAATATTACAGTGTTCAGAGTCAGTGCACTTGATATTATTGGTTGAAACAAACACAGTTACTGTTTCTTGCTGGAATCGTTCTAGCGCTTCGGCATTTGATGGTATAGTTCTTACACTATAGCTCTTAACGTATGTTTAAGGGTGACGTAATTAACCTAATCACTGAGAGTACTATAGCAGGTGTAGAGTCACACTGTTATATGTAACGGACTAAAAGTATCACAGTTTATAGTGTGGCTAATGGCCGATGTGATAAGAGTCATTCTACTGGCGCATTTGTCTGCCGTGATAAAAGGTCAGCCACTATGTTATCGGTGCCCTTGATATGGCGGATTTCGAAGTCGAAGTTCCTGAAGTAGAAGACACCATCTTTGTAACCGGTGGTTTTTGGGCGACCCATGGTTAAGGACTAATAATGGCGAACTGTCTGTGAGGACCACAAAGTGACTTCCTAAGAGGAACTTAGATAATCTCAATATACAGAACAATAGGCTCAAACACTCCAATTCCACTGTGGCATAACGAGTCTCAGCCTTCTTTAGTTTGCGGCTGACGTAGAGAATCGGGTGTCGTACGCCATCCACTTCCTGCATTAAACATCCTCCTATTGCGATAGCGCTCGCATCTGTTGTCAAAATAAAGGGTAAATTTATGTTGGGTAATCGTAAGACTGGTGGATTAGAAAAAATATGTTTCAATCTACACATTGCATCATCTAAGCTGGTACTTTTACAAATTTTTGATGGATGATCTTTAGTTAACATATCAGAAAAAACTGAGGTGAGTTCTGCCCAATGTGGAATGAATTAAGAATAGTAGTTAATAAGACCTAGTAAACTTCTAATCTGCTTCTTTGTGGTAGGAACTTCTAGATTAAGAATCTTGGAAACAATTTTATCATCAGTCAACAATTTTCCTTCAGAAATTATATGACCAAGGAAGTCTATTTGTGTATAGCCTATTTCAACCTTGGAAGGTTTGATAGTAAGTCCAAAAAGAGAGATTTGGTGGAAGACTTGTTTTAGGGTGAGTAAGTGAGAAGTCATATCAGAAGAATGGACGCATATATCATCAATATAGGCAACTACATGATTAATTCCGTGTAATAACAATCTTGTTAGTCTCACAAATGTGGCCGGTGCGTTCTTCAGGCCAAAAGGAAGATATAGCCATTCGTATAAACCGAGAGGTGTTGCGAATGCTTTTATATGTCTACAAGAAGGGTGTAGTGGAACTTGCCAATATCCTTTTGCTAAATCGGTCTTGGAAATAAGGATGATTGAGCCATATTTAAAATAAGATCTTCACAACTGTTCATAGGCTCTGCATCCGTTGTTGTTCTTGTATTTAATACTCTATAGTCGATGCACAAACGGATTGTCTGGTCCTTCTTTTTCACCAGGACAATCGGTGAAGAATATTGAGACATCGATTTTTGAATAATGCCATTCTTCTCTAAATCTAAAATTTCCTTATCTAAATTAGATCTGTAATGGAGAGGAATAGAATATGGTCTACATTTGACCGGTCTCAGATCTGTCAGCACAATTGAATGTGTTATTCTATCAGTGCGTCCAGGTTTGTTGGAAAAGATCGTCTTATAGTCGTCCAGGAGAGTTAAAATGTCTTGTCGCTGTTGTTGTGTCAAAGTGTCAGAGATATGTATGTCATTTATACTCCCGTCGTCAGTCATGATTGGTACAGGGATTTCAGTATTGTCCATGTCTGTCTGATTTATCACAGATGCTACAGTTTGTAAATGGTCTTCAATGTCATTGTCGTCGTCGTCAAGATCAATCGTCAATATGTCGTCGAATTTGTCGTCATTGTCGATATCACAGATTGTCGGTAATGTCCATATGTCTTCGTCGTTCTCGTCGTCGTAAGCGTGTGTCGTTAACGATGCTTCGTTTGTCGAGGTGTCATTCCGTTGGGAAATTGTCGTTTCGTCTCCGTCATCAGTTCGTTGCGTCTGTTCATTTGTCTCATTGTCCTGTCTAGCATAGTATGGTTTCAACATATTTACATGGAATATTTTCAACTTTCCATTTAAAGAGATTTCGTAATCTACTTCTGAAATTCTTCTAATGATCTTAAAAGGTCCCTGCCAAGAGGTTGACAGTAAATCTCTTTTGTCAGGTAGTAGGAGTAAAATATCCTGACCTGGATTTAGCACAATTGTTTTTGCACCTCTATTGGCGTACTGCCTGTATTTAAAACCTTTCTCCTGTAGTGATGTTCTGGCCAATATACAAGAACGTATGATTTTGTCTCTGGTATCAGTGACCAAATCATAGGTTGAAATGGGAAGTTGGATATCTACAGGTTTGTGATATGATCTCTTTATAAATGGTGAGAGGTCCTCTTGGGTTCGCTCCATACATCAATTCGAAGGGAGAGAACCCTGTACTTGATTGAGGGACTTCTCTGTATGCGAACAGCACCGTTGGGAGAAGTATGTCCCAATCGGCTGGATTTTCAGCTGTCACTTTAGATAGCATATGTTTCAGGTCCCCATTAAGCTTTTCGCAGATACCATTTGCGGCCGGTCGATAGGGACTGGTGAAACACTGCTTGATGCCTAGTAACTTAGTTACTGATTGGGTGGCATTCGATATGAACTGGGTGCCTCTATCAGAAATGATTTTCTCCGGGAAGCCAAAACGGGAGAAAATATTTAGTAATATGTCCGTCACATCCTTAGAGGAGATAGATCTTAATGGCAGCATTTCGGGCCATCTCGTACATAAATCCACAAGAGTAAAAATATACCTATTCCCCTTATTCGATATGTGATTCAACGGACCTACTAGGTCAACTGCCACGATTTGGAAAGGCCTCGAGGCAGTTGTCGTTGATTGGACTTCTGCTGTAGGGTTTTTTCCCTTTTTCACCAGTTTCTGACAAATATCACAAGATCTACAGAAGGTTTTTATATCTTGGCAAAACTTTGGCCAATAAAATTGGGTGAGGACTCTAGCCCTGGTCTTTTCATACCCCATATGACCTCCAAAAGGGGAGTCATGGGCTATTTTTAGAACTTTGTCTCGGTGTGCTTGTGGTAACACTACTTGCTGCGTCGTGGTCTGGTTTGTTGTGTAAAATCTAGTTAAGATGTTGTTCTGTAGCCTAAATGTCCACGATGCGTTCTTAGTGACTTTTGGTTTGAGTCCTACTAATTTAAAGTATGGTGCAAGTGTTGTATCTGCTTTCTGTTCATTACCAAAATTGATGTTAGTTAAGTTTGGCGCTACTATTTCTAATGATTCATGCAGTTGGTCAGTGTTGGTTTTGTGGGTTGTCTGTCGTGTTATTGCGTTTGTGTGTTGTGTGTTTTGTTGCACATTTACAGGCTTGGTACTTGGTAGCTCGGTAGCATCCTCAATTCGAGGTTTTAATTCGGTCGTATCGTTCATAGATTCGACCGCCCCTGCATTGTACACTTCGGTGAATTCTTTCTGAATTACCTCAGTGGTTGTCTCCCTTGGTATTTTGGCAGCTTGAGACAAGCAAGAATGGTGTTTCTCTTTCGCATCGCTGTTTGTGTGGTGGATACCGTGTTTATGCTCCCACTCTTTGATTTCCTTTTCAGAGCATCGATGTATGTTGGGTAAATTACCAAGTATAATATCAGCGACTGGATTGTCAAGGAGAGCGCACAATACTAGTCCTGATATGAACGGTGTTTGAATTTCGACCAGAGCAAGGGGATATTTCTCTATTGTACCTGAGAATGTGCGACAAGTCACCTGTTTGTCAGTGTAGTCTTTAGTGTCTATTAATGTTTTCTTAACCCCACTGAGCGTTGCGCCGGAATCGCGAATTAATGTGCACTTTTTGTTGTTAACAAACCCAGTAGAAAAAATTAGCTTGCCTGTAGATGATAAGGCAGCGTTAGCTGTTTCGTTTGAAATTGGGACTATGTGGCCACAATGTAGTGTTGTGTCAAGTTGGAACTTCGTACAGGTGTTGCACTTACTGTCTGTAATGGTGTTGATGACGTGTACAGCATTACCAAGCTCGCTTTCATTGTCGTGTTGATTATCACAGTCCTTGAGTGATTCAAGCTCTTCGTCAGACGACGTCTCTACTAGTGCAGCATTGGCCTGTTTCAATAACTTTCGGCCCTCACACTCCCGACTATAATGGCCCCAGCTATTGCAAAAATAACATTTGACTGCTCTCTGGTAAGCACTGCGTTTAACCTTTTGCTTCTCCACCATCATTTTGAGGTGGCGAGGATAGGTAGGTGCTTTGTCGCACATCGCGTAACTGTCGTGATTCAAATTGCAATATTGGCATTTTACTACTTTACCGACATTGGAGCGCGGTTTAACTCTACTATCTGTTTGTTTGGAGTATTTGGTGTTCACTACTGCAGCTGCTGTATCGTTGTGACTTATGTTTAGCTGGAAAATATCCCTATTTGCTGTGAAAAATGCATTCCCCTTTGCCTCTATTTCCTGAATACTCTTACAGTCCATTTGTTTTAAGAACTTGGCAAAAGGTGTGGGGATGGTGCTAACTATTTTATCTATAATAATAAGCTCTTTAAGTTTGTCATGGCTATGTTGGTTTTAGCCGAGTTAATCCATTTTGTGCATATGTCTTGGACTGTACTGACATAATCTATAAAGGTTTGGTTTGGTTGTGGAGATAATTTGGCAAATTGTTGTTGGTAACCTGCAGTATCTAAAGAAAATGTTGGAGAATGCGTTGTTTTAGGTACTCATAGTCTTTTCGCATTTCCTGTGGTATTGTCTCTATTACTTTTAGTGGTTCAAGAGCTAAATTTCTCATTAGAATAAATGCCCAATCTGATTAATGATCTTATGATGAGACATGAGACACTCAAAATTTTCTAAATAGGCGCTGATGGAATCTCCAGAACAGAACGCCTTCACGAGTCCTTTGTACTTGTTATATTTTTGTTCTTCTTCTTTGCTTCTTAACTTATTTATCGATATTTCTGTGTTGGACTCAATTTCCATCTGTTTAAGTTTATCTGTGTCTCGGCATTCAATTGGGCCTGTTTGGCGGCGGCCTCAAGCTCCATCTGCTTCTCCTGAGCCTGCAATTGTATTTTCTTGTCTTCCATTTGTAATTGCATTTTTTTTCTTCTGCTTCAATTAGCATTTTCTTTTCTTCTGCCTGCATTTGCAATTTCTTTTCTTCTGCCTCCATTTGTAATTTCTTTTCCTCTCGTTCTATCGCTCTTTCTTCACGGGCAATATTTTCTGCGTGCGTTTTCTGTGCCCATTCTGATAGTTTCTCCTCTTTATAACCTAACTTTATTCCTTGCTCAATGCACTTGTCTAAGCTAGACATTTTGTGTTTTACTTGTTTGTAAAGTTTATAGAGTTAATTCCCTTAGAAAAATATGTTGTGTAGTTGAAAATTTGGTTAACTCCCTTAATTATTCATGTGTAAATCAAAATGCAAGGTTATGTTGGTTACAAGGTCATGAATATGCAAACAAATCAATATGATACAAAATGATACGTTGATGGAAGATGAGAAGTACAGCTTAGAGTTACAATGGGTATGATGTGAAACTTAGCTCTCAATCCCAGAACTCTCCTCGATGTTGTCTTGTACTCTCGTCACTGTTGGAAAGGTTCATAGGTTGCACGCGGCACTAGTTGCGGAACAATCTGCTCGTGGAGCGAGGAAAACATTAGTCACCGTCACAAAAAAAAAAAAATGTCAAAATAGTAACATGTCAAAAATTGTTTACAGAATCAAAATAATGAGGCACTGCGGAGGCAATGGTGAGACGTTGCCGAGGGACTCAGATTAATTATATTTTATCGCTAGATAGCTACTAATTTTATGCAAACTTGTAAAGTTAACAATTTCTTTGATTTAAATAAATCAATGTGTTACCAAAAATCAATGTGATATGATTAAATAAGTAATTTTACATGGCATTTAATAGCTCTTTCAGAAAACATTCTATGCCAAAACCGGAAAACTAGCCCCCAAAAAGCCTGTCATCATCTTACTCTTATCTAAATAACGGTTCGGGTTCATACAGGCAACAATACTTTGTTCGCTAGGATATAGAACATTTATTGTATTGAATGTACAGTTGGCGCAGTGGGTTAGCAGCCCGCGCTATATTATATTACATATCACAGATAGTTAAACATCAAACACATAGTTGTCATACAACAATCTAGCACACTATCTAGCCTATGTATATATATCTATGAATATCTATTGAGTCCCTCTCAGGCAGGCCTTGTTGTCTCTCTCCAGTCCGTCTGTCCTCTGCCCGTCTCCTCGTGTCCTAATTCGACACGGGCGGTAACTCTGTCCGAGTTCCTCGTGGACCCCGCATTAGGCGGGCCACATCAGTGTCCACGGAATCATGGACTCGGTGACCAGCTCTTTCGAGAAGGTTCTAGATTACTCGGGTCCTGAGCGACTCAATGCTATCCCTTGGGCTGGAGTTGCAGCCCTCTAATAATATATATGAAGGTGAGGCGGTGACAGGGCACGAAGAGTATCTTATGCAATATATATATATATACTAGCTGCCCGGCCCGGCTTCGCCCAGGCTCTGGCGGGGATCTATCTATCTATCTATGTATCTGTCTGTCTGCTTGTCTGTCTGTCTGTCTGTCTGTCTGTCTGTCTGTCTGTCCCATTTAATTGTGTACTGACCTTCTCTCTGCCAAGCGAACGGAAAAAACAAATGCTTCGATTACTTCAAAAGTTCCACTCCGAAAAAAGTACAGAAATAAAATTCTAACGTATCTAATCTAAAATAAATCCATTATTTTTAATGAACACTGGTTTTATAAACATAAAAAGATGTCTGTCTGCTTGTCTGTCTGTCTGTCTGTCTGTCTGTCTGACCCGGCCCGGTTTCGCCCAGCCCCTGTAAAAGTACAGAAATAAAATTCTAACGTATCTAATCTAAAATAAATCCATTATTTTTAATGAACACTGGTTTTAAAAACATAAAAAGATATCTGTCTATCTGCTTGTCTGTCTGTCTGTCTGTTTGACCCGGCCCGGTTTTGCTCAGCCCCTGGCGGGGAGCGTCTCATTAAATTCATATAAGTAGTCATTATACATTCAAATACATTCTCTAAGCGTACAGAGTATGCGTTCGGCCCCTGGGCCCTCGCAGCTAATTTATTGGTTGCAGCTAGAAAATTTCATTTAATGTTAGGATTATTTAGTTTTTTAAATGTTGACGTATAATTTTTAAGTTATGGTCGAACACCAAATTTGATGTCTAATGTAGTGCTTTTTGATAAACAATATTTTTTGTTTTTCTGTCTGGTGCGTACACAAATAAATCCGAAGGTTTTCCAACGCGTGAGCAGGCCACATATAGCTGTCCATGTGTGAAGCACGGATTTTCCAAATTTAGTCCTCACACTTGTAGCGATTGTCCCTGTGCTTTGTTGATCGTCATGGCAAATGCAAGTCGCTCCGGAAACTGCAGGCGTTTGAATTCGAATGTCATGTCTGTTGGAATCATTGGGATGCGAGGCAACAGTACATCAAAGGATAGGCTTCTTCTTTTTTTAGACCAAACTAAAACAACAACCTGCATTTTAACAGGCGTGCTGCGTGTAAGGTATGCATAAGGTATGCACACCCACAACATTGAATGAAAAATGTGATGTTGACACACACGCGGCCAACTTTTTTTAAAAAACAAACACAAAATCAAGAATATACCCATTTATTGTGTATTGACCTTCTCTCTGCCAAGCGAACGGAAAAAACAAATGCTTCGATTACTTCAAAAGTTCCACTCCAAAAAAAGTACAGAAATAAAATTCTAACGTATCTAATCTAAAATAAATGCATTATTTTTAATGAACACTGGTTTTAAAAACATAAAAAGATGTGTTAGAAAATTTTCACTATTTAAATAGATGCATTACTTTTATAAAAATTATGAAAATGCCTTAAAGATTATATCATTATTTATTATAACTCATATGCCTGTAAATAACTATAGACAAAAAGTTTATAAATCTTTGAAAACAATGCAACAATCTATACATAAAATAATAGTGACGTTATTAAAAGTTATGACCCTTGAAATAACTTTTCTTATGTTAAGTCCCCTTGATGGAAACGATAAATATTAGCTGCCCGGCCCGGCTTCGCCGAGGCTATGGCGGGGATCTATCTATCTATCTATCTATCTATCTATCTATCTATCTATCTATCTATCTATCTATCTATCTATCTATCTATCTATGTATCTATGTATCTATCTATCTATCTACCTATGTTCGGCCCGTTCCCGTTAAAAATATAGATAGAATAGAAGAATAGATAGAAAATATGATTGGAAGAGATCTATCTAAAGTAAACTTGGCTCCCGTTCCCGACTATCTGTCTGTCTGTCAGTCTGTCTATCTGTCTGTCTATCTGTCTGTCTGACCTGGCCCGGCTGCACCTCATTTAATTCATATAGATTTCTATAGCCAGGGGACTTAACTTAAGATATAACAATGCTACTAAAAGTTATATCCCTTTTTGTCATATATTTTTATATTTTCTTATGTTCAGTCATGTAATTACAAAATTAAATTTTAGGAAGGTAATAGCTGATAGCTGATAGATAAAACTATAACAGTTGGTTGCACAGGAATGAAAGGAAAACGTGTAGAAAATTTCATCTCAATCGGTTGGTCGCGAACGCATAAAGGACGGACATACATACACACACACACACAACGATTTATATATATATATATATATATATATATATATATATATATATATATATATATATATATATATATATATATATATATATATATATATATATATATATATCATAGTGATTTATTTAATTTGTTAAAGATGTTTCTATTCGTGTAGCTCATTCACTGAGCTGGGCAACATTAAGGAATTATGAAGCTCACGAACGTGCTCATGCATCTTGTTGTCTCATAAGGGAAAATATAAGATCATGTTCATAATTAAACAAAGTAAAGATAATCCCTTGATGGATACCGACTTTGCAAAAAAATAGAAGAGATACGTAGAAGCACTAAGCCAAATAGGGAAAGCTAATCCACACGCAAACATCAGTCCAGTGCACTGGCAGTAGTAGCACTATGAACTAGGCTTGAGTTCAAAGCGATCGACCCCCCATAAATCACTAAGGTAAATGATATCATGTTTTAGCCGGCAATCCAGTTAGAAACATGCAACAAACAACAATTTTTATATTTATTATAAAACAACAACAACAATAAAACAATTACCTGCTATTTAAATAATTGAGTATTATTTTCTTCAATCCCAAGTTCAGTCGGACGTTACTTTGGCAATGGTTTGAGGCCGGTCGGAGGAGGGTTCGATGTTAGCACTCGACTTTAGCTGCCTGCGGGAAAGACTGATCACCTTTTCCTCCGTGCACTGTGGTCTACACAACATGATGCTCCTAATTCTCAGTTTCATAATGCCCTGACATAGCGAGTAGAGGGTTAGATATTAGATATTAGTAGTCGGCGAGTTAGCAGGTCGCTTTCTGTTGATTTACATGCTTACAGCTGTAGTGTTATGAGGTTTTCATCTACATTATAGCTGTCTTGTTAAAGTTATTCATGTACATTCCAGCTGTAACGTTAGAGTTATTCGTGTACATTACAGCTGTAAGAGTTAGTCATGTACATTACAACTGCAACTTAAGAGCTGTATAGCTATGACGTCGGTCGTTCATAAAGCAATGACAAACTACTGAACTAAACTTGCTGACTAAATCATAAACATCCAATAAAAGTTGGGGTTGGTTACAACATTCTGTATATAGCATGCAACTAATTGTTACTCAAGAAATCAGAGGGATGTGTTGTATGTTAGTTAGTTAGTTAGTCGCAGTTCCAACTTCACAGCAACGGGTCGTCCCCATTATGCTCCGTTCCTGTGCCAGTGAATATCACACAAAACGCTCCCCACTGCCCAATATGAGTGGAAAAGACAGAAGTCTCGACAAACAACAGCCCGCACAGATACACTGTGCATAATGCCACCACCAGAATGTCAACACAATAGTCCCCCACAAAACACCCAGTTCATTTCTGATGGAATCGGCAGTCATTTTCCCATCTGGATGTTTCCTAGATGTTCACCCGCACAGTCCACGACATACAGTTCATCGTCGATGGCGGTGGTAGTCAACCAGAAGCCCAGCAGCCACGCATTTCTGCATAAGGCAAAAACCGGGCAACTCTGGGACATAGCCATCTGCCACTGCTCCAAACATGCAGTAACGTTCCAAAAAACCTCGGGCAGATTCAAAAGCATTTCACACGAGACTCACAGCTCACAGTGTCGCGCCACGCACTCACTCAGTAGCAGGGCGACGGAACCATCAAGCCTCCTTAGTCGCCTCTTACGACATGCGTGGTAGGCTGCAGTGTTGCTATTCTTTGCTTCCCTTATGGGCCCCGGCAACATACGGGAGAATGTTGTTGTATGTACGGGAGATGTGTTGTATGTTACAAACCAATGGTTTCCTGTTCTGTGCAGAAAACTATTCATTCAGAGGTGGACACTGAAAGGCTCACAGTTACATTACCCGCATCCCATAATCCAGTTTGATGTTATGTCAAGCTGTTGTTACTGATTAAGGCGTCATTGTAAAATGTCGTGTAATATAACGTCATTTGTTCCACAGTCTGATTGTTGCTACGACCAAGCGGCTACTGAATATTTTTAGAACCACCGTGTTTGAATTTATTTTAGCATTTTATTTTCCTGGCTTTTCCGTGTTAAGAAACGTCCAGCGCGTGTTGTCTAGTTTCACATTAAGTGCATGTGTTCACTAAATGAGCGGTGCAAAACTTTATTCACGACAACTCGCGCCCCGGCGATGTAATTATCCTCGCGGTTGGATCTGGGCTAAGAGGCAAAAGAAATGCCTGAGGGTTTCTGGCAAAGGTTAATGGACGGTGTTTAGTGCAGGAGAGCCTGGGATATGATACCACAACATGTAGTCTGAGAATGGAGGTAGAGGAAGTCACTGCAACGGAGTGTCATCACTGAGTTAGGTACTGGGGCGCGATAAGGCAGATGTGGTCAGGGCCCTTTGAGATCATACGTATAGTATGGAAGAACAGATACACCATCATTGTCTGAGAGAATGGTGCGGAGTTACCAGAGGAACTCACCGACAGTCAGTACTCTGGCGGAAGCCAGGCGGCAACTGTACCCTATGTATTTGGACTGTTCACTGGCTGTTGAAGATGAGGGCGGAGCGTGTATGGGAACGTCCCGAATGCTGTGATGTCTGTTCTTTACTCGTCTCAACTTAACGTTGTGTGCTTGCCCAGACTAACAATTTGTCAAGTCTGTCACGTCTGTTAATTCACTCAATAATTCACCCAGTAGCATTCCCTTGCAGAAATCCGCTCCCATAACAACTTTCCGGAAAACCTCTCGACATAAGCAAGATGTCCCGCGTCCGATACACCCATCTGGAGATAAAATGCCACATACTGCATCCATCTTCTCTTTGGCCTTTCTCTTCCTCTCTTCCCGGGCATATATAAATCTCCATTATTGTTTTCTCCAAACTTTCATGAAGTTTCAAGTGACCAAAATATTTCAATTTTGTTTGTGTTATCGTCTTTAATAGCCAACCTTCTTCAAAATTCAGCTCTTGTCGTGTGGATGTGTTTGTTCTTTTCTGTATCCAAGATATTCCTAGAATCTATCTATAACATTCATATTCAAAGGCACTTATGCGCTGTTCAGCTTGTTTAGTAAGTGTCCAGGTCTCACATGGGTATGTTGCAATGGAAAAGATGTATGCTCTCAAAAATCTAATATTTATTGTTCTATCTGTCCCACTCCACAATTTCTTCAGTTGTTTTAGTTTTTGAAGAGCAATAGATATTCGCCTTTTAATTTCTCTCATTATGTCACCAATGTTGGTAATTAATTACCCAAGATATTCGAAATTTTCCACCACCTCAATTTTTTCATAAATACTTCTTTCTCCATATTAGTTTTATCTGTATGCATTATCTTTGTTTTTGCTATGTTAAGATATAAGTTGTGATTTTCACTATTCTTTTAGGTTGAGGTTAATACTAATTACTATATCATCAGCATATCGAATTTCTGGTATTTCATGACCACTAATATTTATGGTAATTTCTCCGTAATCCCGTATACTCTCGTGAGTAACGTGACGTGCGCAAGAATCGGTAGCGGTTCTCTCCGCCTCGGTAACTTATGAGGTATATGAGCCGGTAGCTCAGAAATCAATGGCAAACTACTTCTTACCAAGAAAGCAACTATCACTTGAAAGATGCTGATATTGACAGCGATATTCTGTAAGTGATATGCGGAAAAAAAGGATATTTAGGGCATCATATTACCCTTTGGTTATATCACCTCGCCGGCTTTCTGGCCTAGAGGTTAGCGACTTTTCTCCGTAATCTCGTATACTCTCATAAGTAACGTGACGACGGTGAGAATCAGCAGTGGTTCGAATCGCGTCGGTAACTTACGGGGTATGTGAGCCGGCCGCTCAGAAAGCAATGGCAAACTACTGAGATTAATCTTGCCAAGAAATCAACAATCAGCTGAAAGATGCTGATGTTGACAGCGATGTCCTGTAAAGGATATGCAAAACATTTTTTATATCACCTCGGAAGTTTCTCATTATATTTTCGGTGTAAAGGTTAAACAAATAAGGGGACAGCACACATCCCTGACGGACTCCTTGCTTGTTGTCAAACCAATGTTATATCTGGCCATCTATTCCAACCGCTGCTTGTTGGTCTAGATCAGTGGTTCTCAACCGGTGGGGAATCCCCCCCCCCCCCCCCCAGGGGGAATTTTGGGGTTTCTAGGGGAGGGGGGGGGGATGAAGATTATTTCAAGATCGCGTTAATACAAGAACCGATTACTTGATATTGTTTTTCCCTTCATAAGTTACGGTTTTGTACATATCACCCTTCTGAAATTCATTTTATAACGTAAGTAGACCCGCAAATCACATTTTATGTCGATGTCTAGACTTGTTTTAGTATGTGCTATTAAATTTAGCTTCAATTATTACATATACTGTGTAGGGGCAGGGGGAAATATTTAGGGAGGAAATACGAAAGGGGGAGGGGGGGGGGTGGATGACGTTCTAAAAATATGGTAGGGGGGAATGACGTCCTAAAAATATGGTGAGGGGGGAAATGACGTCCTTAAAATATGGTGAAGGGGGGAACGGACCAAAAAAGGTTGAGAACCACTGGTCTGGATAGAGCATTTTTATGAGTTGTACTATATTATGATGGAAATCCCATTGTCCTCATTTTCCCCATGTCTGTTACCTAGGCCAAAAGTGCCAGTCACATCCTGTAACCATTTCATACCAGTTTACACAGCAACGCAGTTAATATTTAACAAATCCTTCGCATTTAGTTTGTTTCTACCAGTAACCATAAGATACCAACACATGTCCTCTTCCCGGATCAGTGGTCCGTGTCGGGTGTGAATATGAAAGAGTGTGGGCAGCGTAACGGATATGCTCACCTAACAGCCGGCACGCCAGCTTTAGCTTGGTTTTCTGTAGTTTGTCCATTGCGTGGGCTGTTCTACATATGTTGTCACATGCCTCTTAATTTTGCGGCAAAATACTTCTGTGTCATTAGACATGAAAGACGGGAACATGGGCTGGAATGTAGTTCAACTACAAAGTTAATAATAGATCACAGATTGTTTGATGTTTTGTTTTTATGTAAATGAGTAACTCTCACGCTACAGTTCTCATGTAAGTGAATGACTCTCAGTTACAACTGTGATGTACATAGCTAACTCTTTCATTAGAACTATAATCTATACGACTAACAAGTAATACGTGACTAACTCTTACATTACAACTACAATCTATATCTTACGTTACAACAGTAATGTATTATACATGACTAACTCTTACATTACAACTATAATCTATATCTTACGTTACAACAGTAATGTATTATACATGACTAACTCTTACATTACAGCTACAATCTATATCTTACGTTACAACTGTAATGTACATGACTAACTATGAAAGAATCACCAAAAACACGAGAAGTATACGGTGAGCGTTATTAGAACATGATCACGTGAAACAAAATGACGTTTCAGCCACAAATCCTTCGTCAGCACACAAACAAAGAACACACACCGATACACCTACATGAAAACACAATACACACACACACACACACACACACACACACACATATATATATATATATATATATATATATATATATATATATATATATATATATATATATGGTGTTCATCTGTATCTTTGTCGTGAACTGGACACCTGTGTCATGGAATCCACGTATATGATTCTAACAAACTATAATATACATGAATAACTCTAATATCACAACTGTAATGTAGTACATGATAACTCTAGTGTTAAAACTGTAATGTACATGAATAACTATAAAACTACAGCTGTAATGTATACGAATAACTCTAACACTACAGCTATAATATACAAGGCAGCATAATGTTTGTGAAAAACTCTAACACTACAGCCTTAATGTACATGAATAACTCTAACAAGACAGCTGCAATGTACATGAATAACTCTAACATTACAACTATAATTTACATAAATAACTCGCATTTTATACCTCTCACGACATGTACAATTTGACATAAACGTATCGTTAAAAAAAAAAAAAACCATACACCACAAGCTAAAGTTTTGTGAATGTGAAAGTTTCTCGCCATATTGTTCTTCGTCGTTTTAGTTGAGATAACATTAGTACTATTGGTGATAGTAAAGATATTACTACTACGACTAATACTACTACTGATAATACTACTTCTACTGCTAATACTACTACTGCCACTACTACTACTACTACTACTACTACTACTACTGTTACTACAATAACTATTACTACTACTACCACCACCACTACTACTACTACTACTACTATTACTACTACTACTACTACGACGACGGCGACGACGACGACGAGACGACGACTACTACCACTACTACTATTACTGCTGCTGCTGCTGCTTCAGCTGCTGCTACTACTACTACTACTACTTACTATTAAAACTACTGCTACTGCTACTATTACTACTACTATTACTACTACTATTACTACTACTATTACTACTACTATTACTAACTTCTGCAGCAACAGTAGTAGTAGATATTGTTGTTGCTGTTGCTTTTGTTGTTGATGTTGACGCAAAACATGTCCGTGATTTAGGCTAGAGCAAGCCTTTTCAAAGACAAGATAAAACTCTAGTGTCTATACAAAACATAAATAATAAACATAGGCAAAACACGGAGACAGCAAGTAACAAACAGCTAGCCATCAAGCAATCTTTGTAAAATATATAACAAGTTGATCATTGTCAATAAGGAAGTGCTAAGACCCGAGAACCAAACATCCGTCTCACTGTCGTGTCTATTGACGTAGCTCTGCGCCCCCTGTAACATTATCTTTCAACCTTTGAACGCAGTTATAAACAGACGAGTGGGAACCGCTGTAACATACGGTTTTACCTTTGACCGCAGTCACAGACGAGTGAGAAGCGCTGTAACATACTGGCTAGCACACTTTCCTGACGTCGCGGTGGAGATGTGTTCGAGCTCCTCTCGAATCAGGGATTCTATTTAAAAAGCAATCGTTGTGACTTCTCATATCGACTTAGCCTCAAAATGGTAGCAGGCAATTTTCTGGGAAGTTAAGGCGGCCTAAATGATATCGATCACATCAACCATCAAGTGTGGATTCGTCTATATAATATTAATGAGATAGAACCAAGTCGTGCAACCCGGTTCTTTACTGAGTTTTTTCCTTCTTACTGAAACTATCCACCAAATATGACACAGGGGCTACAGCAATGTCTCTTACTTACTTTATATAAGTAATAAGATGTTGAAATGTAAATGAAAAAAAAAATTAGGAAGAACTTGGACGCAAGAGAGATGTTGTTCCTGAAACAAATGTTGCGAATTCCTTGGACTGCTAGAATAACTAACAGTGGTTGTCTGAAAGAGGTTAATGAAACTAGAACATTATATACAATAGTAACAAAGAGTAACACAACTTTCTTTGGTCGTGTGATGAGAAGAGAGGCATTGGAGAACATCGTGACAACTAGAAAGATCAGGGGAATAGAGCCAGGGGCAGACCAAGAGAAATAATGTTGGTTTGATTGAGACGGTGGCATGGAGGAATATCATCAGCAGAGTTGATCCAGAACACCAAAGACCGAGATCTGTGGAGAGCCATGAACGCCCACGCCAGCTGGCAGGTCACTTGATGTTGATGATAATAAGATGTATCAGTCACAGATAGAACATAGTTGCGCACGCTTGAATAATAAATTATAACTGCCTTTTAATATTAACAAAGTGTCGGCTTTGAAGATGCCTGGCTATTAAAACAGATAAGAATTAAATATTTCATCATCATGTGCCATGGCGATAAGAGTAGGCGGTCATGTTTCGCCATCCCACACGATCACCAGCCGTGCTTGCTTGCTTGCTTGTGCTCGTTGGCTTGAGCTCCAACGCGAAGTCCTGTATGTCGGATGAAGACATCCTGTTGTTCAACATCAGTGTGATGTCATACAGGACCTGAGGTTTGCGTGAGTATCCGTTGTCCCATGTCTGGCTTATTGGTGTGCAGACTGGTGGTTCCTCGCCGTACAGGCAGACACTCTCCGACTTCGGAGGAATCAGCGATCCTATTGACTTCAGCCACGACCCCGAAGGGACCTGTTGCCCAGGACGCTCGACGAGGACGCGTCAATAGGTCTTGGCCAGTATATAACCCGGCCCTGGTGCCTTGGAAACACCTCTGCGTCCCTTCACCAGCCGTGAATCAGCTCTGTGTTCTTGTCTCGATCATGCCGTGTGACCAAACCATCCAAATATTTACTTCTGTGACTTTCCCTTATTCTTTTCCCCTCAATCTTGCCAATTGTCACCAAGTTCTCTAGTTTCTTCTCATAACGAGCCCTTTGAGTATGTAAAAATACAATTATAATACAAAATAATATAATTATGAGCTGAGGCATACCTGGCAAGGGCAGAAGAGAAAGCTCACAGTACGCATATATTCTGGATGTGATAGGAAAGTTACACTTATTTCTGTCGGGGGCATCAAAGAAAACCCTACCATGTACAGTTTGCGGCGGCGGCACTAACCAGGCGGCCGTAATTCCTCAGACTCAAGACACTCCTACTCTACACCGCAAGGTACTATATATGACAGTTGACCGAAGAAGCTTATGATTGAGATACATGCCCAGACTGTTTATTAGGGCAATGTTCTGCAAGGGACACGTCACTGGATGATAATTATTACTGTCATCAGATCAGAATTATTACTTTTTTAATGGAGGCCAGCAAGGCCGAATGGACAAGAGCGCTCGTTCTTAAACATCCGGTGTGCTAATGTCCGAGTTAGCGGGTTACAACCCCTACACCTACAGAGGAGAGTCCCCGTGGGCAAGTGGTTACGCGGAATGCCTCGCCCTATGAAGGCTGTGCATACGGTTCCGGCCTCCGTCGTTCGATTCCTGAGTGTAATTTTCTCGGAGACTCCAGGGGGTTGTCGCTGGAGCTATTCGGTTTGTGCTTTGTGCTATGGAGGTTACCATATAGATGGCTTAGCGACATGGCATTTTCGAGACCAAAAAAAAAAAACGGAGAACTAATCCACGACTCTGGTGATCATGTGAGATGGCGAAATATGACCACCCACGCTTATCGACATGGTACATGATTATATATATATATATATATATATATATATATATATATATATATATATATATATATAATATATATATATATATTTCTCTGTGTGTTTGTGTGTGTTGGGGGGAAAAGGGCGGGTTGGGGATTGTTGTGTTCTAGTTGCTTATATTATAAAAAGAAGTGTGTTTTCCGTGTTACATTATGGTTTGTTATTCCTTTTTGTTTTTCATAATACCATATTTAAAATCTAAAGCAAAGGGTTCTTGTGCCGGCCAAAGAAAGCAAACACTAAAAGACACTCCCCCACCACGAACTGAACCGGGTAATTCAGTGCAAACATTGTAATATCTCCAAGATTCCTGTTCTATACTCGACAATTCTAATAATAAGTGATATATTGTTGAAGAAAATCCCACCATTGTTACCTATCGAAAGCATTCTTATGTAGTGGTAATGCTACAACAAAGACAATCGATCAATAGTAACCGGCTACAGCTTAAGATATTCAATAACGCTGGCCTCGGACCAGACCTGTCGTCAATAAACACGACAAGACAAATGTAACCATTTAACTCTCATTTGTCCATGCAACTATTATTTTAACTCGTTATTCCTCTAGACAAACTATTGAACTAACATTGGCTAGTAGATCACACATAGTCAATAATTGTTGGGGCTGATTGCAATTCCTGTAAAGGACATGCAACTAACTAACTGCCCCAAGAAGAGTTTACATACTCCTTCTTCTTCGTTCTCCTTTCGGTGGAATTGTGTCACATCTAGTTGATATATTCGTCTTTGACATACATTTGAATAAGGTTTATTTCCTAATGGCATTATTGCATTCATGTTAACAGATTTAATGAGTAAGGTTATGTCGTCTAGACATATTTCATTCTCTCAAGTTAACAGATTGTTTGGGTAGATGCGTTTACTCGAGACATATTCCAATAAATCCAGCAGGATTTATGATTAAGATTTACCTCAACTAGAAGATTTCATTTAAGTTGACAGACAGTCACTTTATTTTGTTTATCATCATCATCACGTGAGAGTTGCGCTGCTCTGTTTCACCAAGACTGTGCCTCAGTACATCCATCTTCGAAAACATATTTTTCAGGGTTGCTTTCTCTTTCCTTCGACTGTGCCTAGTCTTTATACAAGGCAGTAGGGTTGTGTATCGCTTCGTCTGGTACCTCTTGACAACACTTAAGTAGCTTTGATACCGTCGGCATAGCTTTTGGGATCACTTGAACACCAAAGGCCACCCGACACTCCAAGGTGGACACACAGTAGATGAGCTATGAGGTTCTATGATCACTTGAACACCAAAGGCCACCCGACACTCCAAGGTGGACACACAGTAGATGAGCTATGAGGTTCTATGATCACTTGAACACCAAAGGCCACCCGACACTCCAAGGTGGACACACAGTAGATGAGCTATGAGGTTCTATGATCACTTGAACACCAAAGGCCACCCGACACTCCAAGGTGGACACACAGTAGATGGGCTATGAGGTTCTATACTTTCTACTCGAGATCATGGCACACTACAACTACACCTGGCCTGGCTTTTCATTCACCAGACCTGGAGTGGAACATTACACGAATTGTTGGGAAACAACTTGGTGGCAGTGACCATCGGCCAGTCTTTCTAACTGTAGAAAATGAGCTTGTAAGTGAAAGCAGCACCCTCTCGAGGTGGAACTACAAGAAAGCAGACTGGGCAATATACAAGAATCGCACCAGCATACTGGTTAGATCCGTCTCGGCGATGGACATCTGGTTGATCCTATCAGTAATCATACGCTCATTCGCTTGTCGGTACGCTTGTCCTAAAACTGAAAATTAAAGGAATTGACGGAAGGGCCGTTTGCACGAGGCTCTAGGCTACCAGTTGTTTTGAGAGCCAACATATACAGGGATAACTGGCCTGTGGCAGCCTAACGTCCACTGCATCTGCGTCCGTCTCCAGTCGTCTTGCCATGCTCTCACTGGAACAGATGGACGCGGACGAGAGAGTGAGGACGAAGGGGTTGCGCGACCACTTCCTCACTATAATCAAATCTAAAGCGCAAGTCATTCGTTCTTCATCTAAAGATGCAATTAATGAATGGTCCTCGTCATTCATGATGGACGAACATCGGTTAACGTACATTTTTTTTGTTTGGAAGGCGTTATGCGATGTTGATTACTATATCCTCCAATTTGGCTTTCAGCCACCCGACCGAGTCAGCACAGGATGATGTCAGCTTCGAGATCTGATCAACAGCATTTCGAATTGAACCTGTGACTCATCCTGGTTAACACGTTTTAGTGGTATACAGAAATTCAATCCATAAGCGAGAGCTTCAGTTTGCATTGATTTTGCAGAAAATTCAGAACCTCACCCCCAGATCATCGCGTGTTGTCCACAGTTCCCCTGATTGGATTACAACTCCCTTGAACACCGTTGGCGTGCCACAACATGTTTCATAAGTCCACCAACGTTTGAATGTGTCCACCGACCTGTGACTTTGGTCACCATCTGCTGGATGTGTAAACCACTCTCTGGTTGTGACCACCATTTGCTGGATGTGTAAACCACTCTCTGGTTGTGACCACCATCGACTGGATGTTTCAATCGCCCTCTGGAGTGAGGATGTCTGTAGTGTACACCGCACCCCAAGAGTGTCCACCATCCTTGGATATATCCAAGGCCACCATTATTCTGGTATCAGCCATTTTTTAAAATCACCATTTCCAGCCATCAGAATACGAGAGCACTGAGTTGCCGGCTGTGTCAGGTAGAATATCCTCCACTTCTTGTCCTGCTACCCGGGCTTCTGCGTGGTGCTCGTCTTCTACAGCTGGGAGATGTGTTTGGAAGTATTAGTTTATCGAACTGGTGGTTCCTCTGGACATTGGGGTTGAGTCTGTTGACAATGAAATAGTTCAAATCTGTAGAGGACGCATGACCCAACCTAGGTCTCATCTCAACTATTTTGCATGCGCTTTAATGCATTTTGTTTCTGTTGTTGTCGTTGTTGTCTAAGATTAGATTCCGAAGTGATGTAGGAATTAAATAATGTATGAGAGCATAGAGAAAAGAAGGGCAGAATACCAGACGGGCCTACGATCCAATTCTTAAAGCTAAAACATTAAGTTTGTTCGTTCGTTCGTTCGTTCGTTCGCTCTTATATGCTGTGCTGAATCATGACCTCATTACATCCCAGTAAGCCTGTCCTCAGATGTGAAGTTCCAATGCCAGCATTGCACACTTCGCTCCGTTTCTGAACTGGAGAGGAGGAGGAGAGCTATGCACTGTAATCCCCTTGTAGATGGTACTTTGATACTGGGTCGAGGGAAATGTCTCTACACTAACTTCACTTCAACAGTAAGCCCTTTCTTTCATGGCGCCTAGGCAACCTGAACCTAAATGCACCAGAGGTTTAAGCTTAAACTAATGAGCCAACAAGTCAAGCTTATGGCATTTCTCATACTTTTCAGTACTTCAGTACAATGCAACTGTACGGTAGTATTATTGAAGATAACAAAGACTGTCAATATTATAGAACACTACATGTCATGCAAAGGAATAAATAGAAAGCGTCTAAAGCTGATACTATGAAAAACATGAAACTGAGATTTATAAATAGAAGCGAAAGTGTAACTTGTCAGTGATAAATGAATGTGATAGCGCCAAGTTTGAATTACATGTTTCACCTATAGTTACATATACTAACAATAGCACCAGGACAATGGTAACTTGAAAACTGTCAGCTGATGTAACCACTAAAATAAACGACAATGGAACTGAAATTGACAGTTTAGGTTGATTGTTTCAAATTGTAATTTAACATAGAAGCAGGTGCCCTTTGCTGGAAGCTAGAACTACAATAGACATACATAAACGAATGAACAAAGGAACTTTATTTTCACAGGGTTAAGTACAGGATAAGCGGGGCCGAATAACTTCATGACTATGGTTTGTATCTCACCCAGCTGTGTGTAGTGTTGGTGTTTTCTACGTCTCATTTCATAAATTTGATGTACTGTTTCAGCGTGATTGGCGTCAATTGCGTTGTTTGACTGTTGGCCTTTTTCCCAGCTGTGTTTTTTTAACACAGGAAATATATGTATGTTGCATTTTAGGCGGCAAGAATAATTTTATGGTTAGAAATACCAAACTGGTTTTTCTAAAGTATATTAGGACGAGAAGAAAAGATTTGGTTTGTTCTTAGTTTCTCAGAATCAACAAACAGCATTCCGGGCAAACGTATAGATGTCCTGTCTCTATCAGTAAATGTAACACTCTGGTGCTAAACGAATGGGATTCCTGCCATTATAATTCGCTCTTTGCTGAAACCACACTTGAATGCAAACTCAAGCATCCTTATATACGCTGTTTCATATATTATTCTATCTTCATATAGCAGTCGTTCATGGTCAGTATATCTACTGAGTGTATCCTGAGTGTTAGACACTACTGGTGCTCTTGAATCCAACAGACCATGATCTCGTTACCTGGCGCTCCAGCAGGATCCGAGCAGTATAACCTTTGTCACAGAGAAATGTCTATGCTTGGTAGACATAGGCTAATGTCATGTTTCAGAATCTCCGATGTGGCTTCATCTCCCCCGCCTGGCAACAACCAGGTACGACCGTGAACTAGACTAACAGCTACTACGCAGGCGATGGCCAAAGGTCAGCGTGGTGCACGCAGACCACGAGAACGGAAAGCAGGGCCAACGAGGGAATCACTGCTGGTAGCTCAGACAGCCTTGGACAGCGAGACCGGACGGACATGAAAGAGTGTTGCTGTGTATGAGTCGAGACTGATGGAAGAAAGCCGGTATGCTTTGTTTGAGTAGAGTGAAGATTGCGTGAGTGATATATTCATTTGTATTTATGATATTATTGATATGGGGCAATCATTTTTGACCCCAATACGAATCCGTGGCAAGTTTCCTATCAGTAATCATACGCTCATTCGCTTGTCGGTACGCTTGGTACTAAAACTGACAATTAAAGGAATTGACGGAAGGGCCGTTTGCACGAGGCTACCAGTTGTTTGAGAGCCAACATATACAGGATAACTGGAATGTGGCAGCCTAACGTCCACTGCATCTGCGTCTATATCCTCCAATTTGGCTTTCAGCCACCCGACCGAGTCAGCACAGGATGGTGTCAGCTTCGAGATCTGATCAAACAGCATTTCGAATTGAACCTGTGACTCATCCTGGTTAACACGTGTTAGTGGTATACAGAACTTCAATCCATAAGCGAGAGCTTCATTCTGCATTGATTTTGCAGAAAATTCAGAACCTCACCCCCAGACCATCGCGCGTTGACCACAGTTCCCCTGATTAGATTACAACTCCCTTGAACACCGTTGACGTGCCACAACATGTTTCATAAGTCCACCAACGTTTCAATGTGTCCACCGCCCTTTGACTTTGGTCACCATCTGCTGGATGTGTAAACCACTCTCTGGTTGTGACCACCATTTGCTGGATGTGTAAACCACTCTCTGGTTGTGATCACCATCTACTGGAAATTTCAATCGCCCTCTGGAGTTTGGATGTCTGTAGTGTACACCACACCCCAATAGTGTCCACCATCCTTGGATATATCCAAAGCCACCATTATTATGGTATCAGCCATTTTTTAAAATCACTATTTCCAGCCATCAGAACACGTGAGTTGCCGGCTGTGTCAGGTAAAATATCCTCCACTTCTTGTCCTGCTACCCGGGCCTCTGACTTGCGTTCCCTGCACGCATGCGTGGTGCTCCTCTTCTACCGCTGGGAGATGTGTTTGGAAGTATAAGTTTATCGAGCTGGTGGTTCCTCTGGACATTGGGGTTGAGTCTGTTGACAATGAAATAGTTCAAATCTGTAGAGGACGCATGACCCAACCTAGGTCTCATCTCAACTATTTTCCATGCGCTTTAATGCATATTGTTTCTGTTGTTGTCGTTGTTGTCTAAGATTAGATTCCGAAGTGATGTAGGAATTAAATAATGTATGAGAGCAAAGAGAAAAGAAGGGCAGAATACCAGACTGGCCTACGATCCAATTCTTAACGCTAAAACATTAAGTTTGTTCGTTCGTTCGTTCGTTCGTTCGTATATGCAGTGCTGAATCATGACCTCATTACATCCCAGTAAGCCTTTCCTCAGATGTGAAGTTCCAATGCCAGCATTGCACACTTCGCTCCGTTTCTGAACTAGAGAGGAGGAGAAGATCTATGCACTATAATCCCCATGTAGATGGTACTTTGATACCGGGTCGAGGGAAATGTCTCTACACTAACTTCACTTCAACAGTAAGCCCTTTCTTTCTTGGCGCCCAGGCGACCTGAACCTAAATGCACCAGGGGTTTAAGCTTAAACCAATGAGCCAACCAGTCAAGCTGATGGCATTTCTCATACTTTTCAGTACTTCAGTACAATGCAACTGTACGGTAGTATTATTGAAGATAACAAAGACTGTCAATATTATAGAACACTACATGTCATGCAAAGGAATAGAAAGCGTCTAAAGCTGATACTATGAAAAACATGAAAGTGAGATTTATAAATAGAAGCGAAAGTGTAACTTGTCAGTGATAAATGAATGTGATAGCGCCAAGTTTGAATTACATGTTTCACCTATAGTTACATATACTAACAATAGCACCAGGACAATGGTAACTTGAAAACTGTCAGCTGATGTAACCACTAGAATAAACGACAATGGAACTGAAATTGACAGTTTAGGTTGATTGTTTCAAATTGTAATTTAACATAGAAGCAGGTGCCTTTTGCTAGAAGCTAAAACTACAATAGACATACATAAACGAATGAACAAAGGAACTTTATTTTCACAGGGTTAAGTACAGGATAAGCTGGGCGAAATAACTTCATGACTATGTTTTGTATCTCACCCAGCTGTGTGTAGTGTTGGTGTTTCTACGTCTCATTTCATAAATTTGATGTACTGTTTCAGCGTGATTGGCGTCAATTGCGTTGTTTGACTGTTGGCATTTTTCCCAGCTGTGTTTTTTTAACACAGGAAATATATGTATGTTGCATTTTAGGCGGCAAAATAATTTTATGGTTAGAAATACCAAACTGGTTTTTCTAAAGTATATTAGGACGAGAAGAAAAGATTTGGTTTGTTCTTCGTTTCTCAGAATCGACAAACAGCATTCCGGGCAAACGTATAGATGTCCTGTTTCTATCAGTAAATGTAACACTCTGGTGCTAAACGTAATGGGATTCCTTCCATTATAATTCGCTCTTTGCTGAAACCACACTTGAATGCAAACTCAAGCATCCTTATATACGCTGTTTCATATATTGTTCTATCTTCATATAGCAGTCGTTCATGGTCAGTATATCTACTGAGTGTATCCTGGGTGTTAGACACTACTGGTGCTCTTGAATCCAACAAACCATGCTCTCGTTACCTGGCGCTCCAGCAGGATCCGAGCAGTATAACCTTTGTCACAGAGAAATGTCTATGCTTGGTAGACATAGGCTATGTCATGTGTAAGAATCTCCGATGTGGCTTCATCTCCCCCGCCTGGCAACAACCAGGTACGACCGTGAACTAGACTAACAGCTACTACGCAGGCGATGGCCAAAGGTCAGCGTGGTGCACGCAGACCACGAGAACGGAAAGCAGGGCCAACGAGGGAATCACTGCTGGTAGCTCAGACAGCCTTGGACAGCGAGACCTGGACGGACATGAAAGAGTGTTGCTGTGTATGAGTCGAGACTGGATGGAAGAAAGCCTGTATGCTTTGTTTGAGTAGAGTGAAGATTTGCGTGAGTGATATATTCATTTGTATTCATGATATTATTGATATCTTGCATTGTATGTTTCTGACAATGGCATTATCGCTAACTTTGACCGATGCCTGATGTGACTGCGTTTTGAGAGGTGCGATTAAAGTGTTCGAGTATATCGCCGTGTGTTTGTACACTCATTATGTGTGAGTGTTTCACGCCTGTTAGTGAACATGAGCCTTTGGTCATCTAATCAAGACCCTGACACATGTACACAGAACTAGAATGCAAGCCAGCCTGAACTGCTCCGCTGCTCTGTAGAAGTCTTTATCTCTTAGGCGACGTCTACGTAGATATGTTTTGGTTCGTGGGTTCATAACCCGAGAAAGCTGCTGCGGAAGCAAACCAAGGATTAGGTAACACACTGGACAGGACCTGAATTCCAACACTCCAATTATTTCCATATTTCTCCGTAGATATAAAGATAGAGCAGCGATCTCACGTCCCTCGGTTGATCCTGAGCTTGGGAAAGAGATGGTGAGCTCTGTAATAGTCCCTTGAATATGGTATTTCAGGGCCGAATCGGGGAAATGGGTGTGTATGTGTGTGTGTGTGTGTGTGTGTGTGTGGGAGGGTTATAACTAGACCATTCTCTCTCCATTCTCTCTCTCTCTCTCTCTCCGATAGATGAATACCCTTTTCAGGAGGGCTGAGAAACTGTCAGGGATTCACGACCAACTAATAATCTGGGAACTGGCACAGGTGCATTTATCTTCGTCATTAGGAGGAGACAGGTTCGAATCCTTGCCGGTAACAATAGCTTTCAATTCCCATGTTGTCTAGTGTGTCTTCTAGTCTCTACTTCTTTAATTTACTTTATAAGAGCCAAACACTAAATGTGTGGTTATTTATGAACTATTTATCTTCTGCTGCACGACCCAAATTCAAAAGTGATGCTAAATTCAAAGCAAGACTGTTAAAGAAAACTGATGTCTGACTACAAAAACTATTGTACAGTAATTTCGAATGGCTGTTATAAACATCTGTTACTTTAAAGATGTCTAGAACGTCAGGTATATATACACACAGGCTCATCTCGCTCTCACGGAACATCCGATGACATACAAAGAAATGCCATACTCTACGTAGGCGATCACACATGTATTCCTCTCGCACAACACCAGGTTGTGCAGAGATGTTATCATACTCTTCCAGGCCTGGCCGTCGATACTCTGTATGTGGGATTTACACTAAACGACAGCCTTCCGACCTGCACAGGCTGTGAATCCATTCTGCTATCATTGAGAAGCAAACTAATGTGTAGGATAGCTCTTAATGCCGTTTATGTCTCCACCAGCTGCGTGGTCGCCTCATTCAGTCGGGCACTGTAGCACCTATCAAGAATCTTGCTATATTTCTGAATACAGTTAGAAGTTAAGAAAATAAAGTTCGTTCTTTCATTTGCTGGCTCATTCTAGCATATCTGTAATAATACTAGGTCGCTGTTCTTTCTTGTTTTCTATCGATAGCATCCGTTTCGGAAGCTGTCTCATAACCTGTATGTCCTTTGTTTTGTCCTTCTCCTTCACTCGTCCTATAGCGTGCTCGTTAAGTCAACCAACCTTTGTGCATTGACCAGTCATAGCAGGCAGGTCTTCTTTAAGTGCCAGGGTGGTCCAGTGGTATGTTCTGCTCTTCGGTTGTCGTTAACTCTTGCCTTGTCTTGTCTGTATCCGTGATACATTGATACACTTATGGAGATGAGAGTTAAGCGGGGAACCGACATACATGAACGACAAGAGCACAAGACATTTGATTCAACACACAACTGGTGCTCAGACGCTGGCTGTGATGTTAAGGAGGAGATCGGCGAGCCATAAACCTGTCCGGAGCGCGATGTGTAAGACATAAAATGGTACCTGATGGTGGAAATGACCATGTCTTTTTGCATCCATTGTGGACAGCGCGAATTACAACGCGAATTGGTCTGATCAGTCACATTCGCTACCGCCATGGGTTGTAGTTATTATGCCTTTTTGAAGCACAGTGTAACAAACTATCGTCTGTCAAGACGGCGAGTTGTCAATGAATGAATATCCATATGTAGTGCGAAATTTGACGAAAGTTGAACAGACTTTCTCAACAAACTAGAGCAGATCCCCATGTGTTTTTGTCTGGTCGAGAATGACTCTTTCGGGAAAATAGTCTTGAGAATAAAATGCATTGTTTCAACAAAAGAGGAAAACATTGATTAAACTGAATTTAGCATGAAATGTTTCACAAATGCATTGTTTCAAGAGCAGAGAAAAACATTGGTTAAATTGAATTAAGCATGAAGTGTTTCACAAGAGAATGCAACAGGTCTCCACAACAGAACCACTGGAATATGAGACACATCTAGAAAAGTATGAGGGGGCTTTAAATCAAAACCTTAAATGTGTGTTTTGTATGTGTGTGTGTGTGTGTGTGTGTGTGCGTGTGCGTGCGTGTGTGTGTGTGTGTGTGTTGAACCTTGACTGGTGTCAATGCGTGAGGCAGTGTCACTCATAGTCAGTCGGTTTTCCTGAACGGGGCCTTCAACGACTGCAATCGACTCTGGGGTCTATACTCGGTGTGTCTGACCCGGTCGTGTATAGTCTGTCACAGAAGTCACACCGCATTAAATCTTCTTACTCCGCTCATACACTTGCTGGACTGACAGGCATGCATAACCGTATCGGTCATTTATTCTCCGGCGGATTTCTATGTGTGTCACCCGTTCTCTTATTTAACCACACACACACACACACACGCGCGCGCACGCACGCACACACACACACACGGATAACAGAGCGCTGCTCGCCTTTGTTGCATGTCAAAAGAGGGGCAGCCATTTGTAAACTGCCCTTATGACGACATCGCATTAGTATGCACTGTGATGTCACGTGCTTAACAATCTTAGCATCCTTATCAAAAACATCGACAGGTGACAAAACAATGGCATGGTTATTGTAATTTCTATCTCACCTTTACGGTTTTCTTTTTCTTTTCTAGACGCATCTAGCAAAGTAATAAGACCCATGTAACAAAGTAATAAGACCCATCTAGCACATGAAAACATATCAAAGAAAGATGCACTTATCTGTTAGAAGAAACGGCAGCCAAGTTAAGTGCAGACTTCCTTTGGTTAGAGACATGACTGTGTGATAATATTACTTCAACTTCAAAATGTGTATAGTCAGTCTGTATACACGTGCAGGAAACACAGTCTGCACCACTTGAGAACAATAAATAAACATTTCTGTCAGTAAAGTACAAAGTACAGGACACTTTTCAACGTCACAATAAATAAACACTTTTGTCAGCAAAGTATAAAGTGCAGGACACTTTTAACATCACAATAAATAAACATTTCTGTCAGTAAAGTATAAAGTGCAGGACACTTTTCAACGTCACAATAAATAAACATGTCTGTCAGTAAAGTATAAAGTGCAGGACACTTTTCAACATCTAGAGACCACGTGTGTATATAGTGCTAGCCTCATATTTGTCTATACCAAATGACACTAGATGGGCCATGTGGTCAGTAGGCCTATCTCACCGGATGCCTTTACTTCCCAGAACACTTCCTGACACCCATTCTAGGCTATGTCCACGTGGTCGCCGGTTGGGATTTGAATACACAATCAACAGGCCGGCATGAATTACTTGTCCGTTATACAAGGGAGGCCGGTCTCTCTGGCTGTGGGGTTACAACACTTTCTCTCTCTAATCCCGTTTATCACGCAGAGTCTCGTAGCGGAGCGAGAGCTGAGGCGGTTCGACCCCCGCTCGTGACTTGCGGGATACTGAGCCGGCCGCTCAGAAAGCAATGGCAAACTACTGAGCGTAATCTTGCCAAGAAATCAACATACAGCTGAAAGATGCTGGTGTTGACAGCGAAGTCCTGTAAAGGATATGCTAAAAAATACAAAAAAAAATATACAAGGGAGTGGCGGTTATTTGGCTATTGCAAATGCAATAGCGATTCGGAAAACGTTGAGAAATTCTGCTGTGAAACACTATACATGCAGGGCCATACCCTGTTATGATACTGAGTGGCGACCGCATCATGTAGCATCTTAAGGGGGTGGCATTTTAAAATAAACCAACATGTAACGGGCCACTTGCACCATACTGAGAAAATCTACCGCACGGTACTACATGATTGTTTTAACGTGCATACTATAACTAGCAGTCATAATAATACTAGCAGTCAACCTAGTCCAAATGATAAGAACGCTTGCCTTTTTAAACTCCGGTGCGCTGATGGCATGTGGGACGTTCGATCCCTACATCGGCATTTAATTGAACATGAACGCTGACATTCAGAAAGCAATGGCAAACTACTGAACTTTGAAAATCAATCTGGGGTTGATCTAAAAGTCCTGCACAGGAAAGGCAACATTTAATTTGTACTAAAGCAACAGTTTTAATTTCAGGCGAGCACAGACATACTAGAAACGAGCTCGATGGAAATTATCAGCTCGGAGATAAGTCAGAAATTAATAACTAGATACATGCGCAAAATCGGATGAGAGACGTATGATATACATTCTAATGATTAGATACATGGAACACATTAGATGGGATATGTATACTATACATTCTAATGATTAGATACATGGGAAATATTAGATGGGAGATGTATCACATAAATTCAAGTTACTATGTGTCTGGAAACTATCCGATAGGCGTTGTATGAAGGAAATTCTACTCGTAGTTACTATGTGTATGGAAACTCCGATGGGGGATGTATGACAGAAATTATAGTTACTAGGTGAAAGACATCTCAGATAGAAGATGTATCACATAAATTAAGAACAGAATAGGACAAGTAAAGACGTCATTGTGTAAAATAAAAGACGCCTGATGCAATAAGCCTCTGTACCTGGAAGTAAGGGAAATAAATTCTTGACTTTAATATAAACTAATTTTAACATACAGCAATGTATGCTGGACACTTAGCCAATAACAAAGCCACACAAATGTGGTATTGCAAAAGAATGCATGAAATGCACAATGAACAGCCAAAATTGGTAATTCGTTTTGAAAATGGCTAAGACGAAACGCAATATATCAGGAAAAAAAAAGGCATTTGAAACTTAGGGCAAAATTTTGAGAAGGATGAACATGTAGCATATTGCAACAACTAGGATGATAAATGGAGAATGAGAAAATGGAGAAGAACGAGAGAAGGTTGTTAACAACCCTTCATCACGACATGGAAACTATCAGTTCTTGAATACTGTTTGAGAAGCAAGATCGCCACGTCAGCTGGAAAGGCACATGATGATGCTATAATGCTGACAGCTAATTTATGGAGTTATTTTTTTCGCATATCCTATTATAGGACATCGCTGTCAACACTAGCATTTTACCGCTGTTGTTGATTTCTTGGCAAGATTACGCTCAGTAGTTTGTCATTGATTTCTGGGCGACCAGTTCACATATCCTGTAAGTAACGGGCTTGGCGAGAACCGCTGCCGATTCTCGCACAGCTGCGTTTGCTCACGTGAATAAACGGGATTACAGAGAAAATCGCTAACACCTAGGTGTGACGAAGTCTCCAGCTTCCCCATCATCTTTTGCTTAAATTGGAGTAAATTCTTTAAAAAACCCCTTATGTAATTATAGAAGAATTTAATTGCGTTTTTATTCCTATATATCTATGTATAGATAGTTCATGGCTATAGCATAAATCTACTGCTAATTGACGGTATTAGTTTAATAGGCAATAATACGTTATAGTAGGATTGGGGGAGAGGCTGAATTTACAAAGTAGTGTACCCAGCCAAATCTACAAATTTGGCTACGACTATTGCACAATTTGGTCGGATAAATTAAAGGAAACGAACTCCCTGGCACGACCACTTCCGGTCAGGAGAAAAATAGCTAAAATCGTTCTTTCGCAATCTAGACGTCGGTGCAAAAACATCTGCTAGTCGCTAGGCTCTATAAAATACTTATAAAGTGTTAAGAGTTTTATCTTTGGCACGTATTACGGCCATAAATATATTTACAATATATTAGAGAGATACCTAGAGCAAAGTTTTTGTACCTGACAAGTTCGGTCAGTAGATTAGAAGGGTAAGGAATAGTTATGTGTATCGATATAATATATTGCCGTGTGCGCCCGAGATTTCCGTGTGTAGTTAAAGTTGGAAACCGCCGATAATAGGTTATTTTACCTAATTATTTACCATAATAATTATTTTACCGACTAAACTCGATAGCGTATATTATACTTCGTACAGGTAGTTTACTAAACACACAGAGTAAAGGGTAAAACGTAACTGTGTAGAAAATTACCTTTACATGAGGTTTAGAGAGGTGTAGCCGATGTGAGATAGTTGTAAACTTGATAAAGTCGGATAGAACCCAATTTTCGATTAGTCCGTATAGCAGTAGACTAGGCCATACTAATCGAGCAGTTAGTTTAGGAAATAACATGAGGCCGTTTATAGTGGTGATATTTCAAGGATGTGATAGGATTGCGAATACTTAGAGATAATAATGAATATTTCGATGCCGTGAAAATAAGAAATGTTACTAAACACGAATGTCAAATACTAGCGTGGTAGATCCTAGGCATGTTCGTTAATTCTTATCGGTGATTTCTCACCAATTCGCAGTCCTGTTCTTGTCTGCCACTCCATTAACTTTCAGCCTATCTTATTCTGTTATGATAATTTCATAAATTGTGTGTATTTTAAAATATACGTTATATAGAATCATTATTAATTATATACTAGAAATATAGCTTCAGAATTTGAACATAAATATCTATAAAATGTAATCTGTTTAATAGATTCTATATGTATCTACCTCTAGATTACTTTGTAATTATTGTATTTTAATAATATAATTATGATATGCATTATATGATGATATGTTTAATTATTACTGAATAATTATTATATTCACTTGTAAGGAAACATAGAATGATTTTATTTAGCTGTTTTCTAATTATCCTAGGATAGGGACTTATAGGGAGCAGGGACAGATAGCTCATGCTATTTTGTTTCTGCAATTTGTATGAGATGTTATTGGCCATCAGGAACAATCCATGGCCGATGCTTACCGATGTCTCGACAGAAGAGTCACTTGCTCTCGCTGTATATATTTCACAGATTTGACACCTTCAGCGCCAAGCTTTAGATGCGCCAACCTGTGTGACTCTTTTGAGAAGCATCAATTACTACCATCTCACTTATGTTTACTAACTAGGGTTTACACGCACTGTGTAAGCCGGAGAACCAGAAGATAAGTGGCCAACCACCACCATCAATCAACTCAAAATATACTATAGGCCAAAGAGTCGTCAATGATTAGACAGTCTAGTAGATTCCACCCATAATATTAGATATGCAATAGGATACAGGGAAGTGTATCCCTTTTCATGTACAGGGCTGCCTCCAGTGGAGCACCCAAAGTGTTATCATATATTAAATGTTAATGTGATTTTAATTTTACAAACTCTAGTTGTTACCTAATTACCCTTAGTCATAGAGTGAGAAGATATGAAAGTTTGTCTCTGTTATATATTTTACTCTGTCTTTCTCCGTGTCATTGAGAGTTATTAGAGTTGGGGGCTCGAGCTTTGTTTTATTTCAGGCAACGTAGCTAGACAACCTTGGCAGACTGTCTGTATCCAACCAGTATAGTTGTACGCCATTCCTGTCTGCCTGAACACTGTCAGAAGATTAGACTTGTTCTGGGACCTTTATTCCGCCTAGAATTACGAGCTATTCAGTCTTGTCTTCTCCAGTGACCTATGTTTCTATTCGTAGAAAGTCTATCCACAGCACTTTGATAGATTCCTTATCATCGTAGCTGACGCTACGCTACACTAGGCCAGGGAGACCGGCTATGGGGGTATATACACTGTAAATAAAATAACTAGAAAAATATTGTCACGGATGATGTAAATATTGAACGCATCTGCCTCAAGCTTTGAAGGTCGCATGCTCGTCTTTGGGTCTCGGTCTTCCCGATCATGACTGCAGTTCATTTTCTTGTTTATGTATACCACTGGGGTCGTCACGGGAGCTAACGAATCCGTGCTCTGTGCCTCGTTTCCAGCAGACCAATCTGGAGAAAGAGACAAAACTGTTTGGGATAAAATCCGGTGCAATGAAGTCGTTCGTCTTGTCCCCCTTTTCGACATAAGTATATGTATAACTACACAGACAGACAGACAGACAGACAGACAGACAGACAGACTGGCAGGCAGGCAGGCAGGCAGGCAGGCAGGCAGCTTGTTTGTGTGTGTCAACTCTTTGGCTTAGCTGCGATCACACCACAACCGGAATATCGATATTGGCCAGTGAACCCGTGATCAGGCTTTGACCAATCCCAATGCAATATCTTATTCTGCCAAAATAACAGCTACAACGCAGTACTACCGCTCCGCCTCCGACAGTCAACAAACGTTATCCTTTCAATAGCAGGTGATGCTAATCTGTGTTTCGTTGCCAACAAAGAAATTAATAAACTGCGATCTGTTAAAGTAAAACGTTCATCAATACACTCACGGCGCAGAATAAAGTAACAGAATACACGCATGCAGCAACACGGACGTTTTGCATTCACGCGATAGATTTACAATCACACGAACGATTTGCAATCACGCGATAGATTTGTATTCTGTGGAATTTTACAAGTGTTGTTCGGCAAGAGTTGAGTTATACTCAGCGCGTTAGTGTGGTCGCTATGGGGCTACGCTGACAGTGTAATAGGCGCGGTAGAACGAGGGTTCCACATCTACGTTCGTCGTCCACTAAGTGAGGGAAGGACTAACCACCTAATCCTCCTTGCAATCAGGCCTACGGAATGTCATGGTCGTAGCATGCCATTGATCCATAGCTGGTTCTCGTTGTCCGGATTTTTCATTGTTTATTTTAGTCGGTCGGTGTGAGAAGGTGCTTACACATTTGATCTATACATGAGATGGTGTCGGTGTTAGGAAGAGCTGAAATATTTGATCTTAACACGAGATGGTGTCAGGGTGAGGAAGTGCTGAAATATTTTGGTCTATACAAGATATGGTGTCGCCGTCTGTGGCTTAGGGGTTGCGAACGCAGTTTCAGAATTTCGACATACCGGGTTTAAAGTCAGATTTGTGAACAGGTCGCTTTGCGTTGATTTTGACAATGGTATGAGCTCAACCGTTCAGAAACAATGGATAACAACTGAACGTAAGGTTGCCAGAAAAACTCAAACAGCAAATAAATGCTGGGATTGACTGCCGCGTCCTATAAAAGACATAAATCTAATAATTATGATCGTCGGTCGCCCCGAAAGCAATCACACACTACTGGTTAAATTGTCTAAAACAATGCCAATGCATTGGGGTTGATTGGGACGTGCCGTAAAAAGAATGGAACTAACATTATAATGAGAGAGTCTCTGTGTATTGGAATTATTCTTACAAGCTCTGGGGTTGTCAACATACATACTCACATACATGCTCACACACATACCCAGACACATACTCACACACTTGCTGACACACATCATAATGATGAAATATTATTTAATGGTGGCGTAGAAAAGGCAATCTCTCAAAACAAATAAGAGCAAATCAAAATACATCTGGGAGATTTTAATGAAACACCAGGAAGGGCACGAATAGAAGTTGCATTTGGTGACTGTGATTTAAGAATAAGAAGCAAAATAAATAAAATATATACAAGTACAATAACATGTAAGGACATTCGTCCGTGTTTATGCATGCATGCTTGTTTATTCCCCGGCAAGTTGATATAGATCTTGTTCTTAGAAATGTCTACTGAAGGTACTTCAGGCTACATGTACTGTTGACTTCATCGAGGGTCTTGTTTCACAGCTCTATTTGTTTGTAATCCTAAATGTGCTGCCCGACTTACAGCTTTGACAAGTTGAAAACAGGCTTAAAATACATGCATGGCTATATATAAATATATAAACACGACTGATTGGAATCCACTTTAAAGACTAATAGCTGATTCCGGGTTCATTGGTGTCTTATTTCTATTACAGGGATTTGTGTAAGGATGGGTGCTTGTTTAAATAACGTGCTTAAGTTTTGTTGAATGTAACCCCTACAAGGAAAACCAAAAGTTGTAAAGACACCACACACCTTCAGATTTTTTACCACCTGTCAGTGATAAGGATGTATATTTGATTATGGGAAACGTGATACATTTTATTACTTTCGATCTGGTGTTAAATATCACGTATACTCTCCGTATTTAACAGGATTGTATGATGCAATTCAATGTGAATGTTACATTTCGGTTTCATAGGTTGATCGCACAAGGATACCTCGCTACACCCTCCTCAATGAAAGTCTCTTCAGATTTACGCGTAAGACGTCAGACAATAGATGTCTGTTATCTTGTGGTATAAATTTCATGTTTACAAGCAAGTTTATATTGCCGTGACTTTTTAAGTGAATCGAAAACCCGATCAGTCATCGCTCTAAGACATCAACCCCATGTAGTCATGGTTCTAAGACATCATCTCCCATGTAAGCAACGTAGTAAGACATCATCCCCCATGTAATCATCGTTCTAAAACATCATCCCCCATGTAGTGATCGTTCTAAGACATCATTCCCCATGTAGCCATCGCTCTAAGACATCAGCCTCATGTAGCCATCGCTCTAAGACATCAGCCCCATGTAGCCATCGCTCTAAGACATCAGCCACATGTAGCCATCCTCTAAGACATCAGCCACATGTAGCCATCGTTCTAAGACATCAGCCACATGTAGCCATCGCTCTAAGACATCAGCCCCATGTAGCCATCCTCTAAGACATCAGCCACATGTAGCCATCCTCTAAGACATCAGCCACATGTAGCCATCGTTCTAAGACATCAGCCCCATGTAGCCATCGCTCTAAGATATCAGCCACATGTAGCCATCCTCTAAGACATCAGCCACATGTAGCCATCCTCTAAGACATCAGCCCCATGTAGCCATCGCTCTAAGACATCAGCCCCATGTAGCCATCCTCTAAGACATCAGCCACATGTAGCCATCCTCTAAGACATCAGCCCCATGTAGCCATCCTCTAAGATATCAGCCACGT
>JACEFZ010010204.1:0-11870 GCA_014155875.1 Cepaea nemoralis | reverse complement strand
AAAGATGAAAAACCCCCTTTTGACAACAAACCACGTCACGACTTGAGCATCTCTCTTCCCATTCTCTCCCGATGCTCAATCGTGCCGTAGCCTTTTCCCACCTAATACTAATACTCTACTTCTGTTACAATATCATCAATGTTTGGTTTAGGATAGCTGCATCCAATCAAGAGAATTGCTTTCAAATGTTCATCAATCAATCTCGTTCGATGTGTTGACTTCACATATTTCATTTTTGAAAATGTTTGCTCACAGACATAAGTTGTTCCAAACACTGATGCCATACCAGAGGCAAATTTCTTGTTTCAGAAACTCAACATCAGATAAGCAGCGGTAAAATTCAACAATTATTCCTTCTCTGTGCTTCTCTTTCAACAAGTCATTTGCTTGCAAATCAATTAGCTCCAACTATAGTTCAACTAGCACATCATCAAGGCTACAATCGAGCGGATTCTAGAACAGAATAATGTCACTCTCAGTTCCGTAAAGATCTGAAAATCTCTCCCAAAAATGATTTTTTCTAGTCACGAATATTTTTTTTTTTTTTTTTTTTTTCGGAAAATCGAGGTTGACATCTTCGGCGATTATAGCGCAAAACTCTTTGAAACTGTGAAAATGAGAAAAGTTTTCTCCTTCCAGTTGTGCTTCAAACAATGACAGCTATCTCCTAAATCCTTTGATGATTCTGTAGAAATCACAGACGAGGTTTGTCTTTCCCTGAAGTTTAAAATTGAGTTTATTCATGTGGGATGTGATGTCGACCAAACATGACAACTTTGTGACAGCCAGGTAGGATCTGACAGCTGGGGATCAGCTCTATCTTTTTCAGTTAGGAAAACATCTATTTCGTTTCGGAGCTTGTAAAAACGATACAGGACTTTACCGCAGCTGAGCCACCTCACCGATGTGTGATAAGGCAAGTCACAGAATTCAGAATCAATTTCTTCAAGAAAATCCTGGAACTGACGGTGATTGAGTGCATGTCACCGAATGACGTTCACAGCAGAAACGACTGGTTTCAGTACACAAGAAATATCTAAGTCGTTCCCACAGATTTCTTGTTGGTATATGATGCAGTGTATGAACAGAGCGCCCGGAAATTGCAAATCTTCCAACTGAGTCCCGATCTTCCCCATCTGACCTTTCCTCACTCCAGCCATATTTCTTCCTCCATCCTCGAAGCTGATTCCACTAAAAGGTATAGTCTTGCAAAACTTTTTGCACTTCCACGACAATGTCTTTTCCAGTTGTTGTTCCACGCATGCTGCAAACGGATGCCAACTCTTCCGTTATCTGAAAGTCCAAATTGTTACCACGAATGAACAAGAGAAGTTGTGACGTACTCGAGATACCAGTAGACCCATCCAGCGCCATGGAATACCCCCAAAAAGTCCTACCTTCCTGCCTCCACCCCTCCCCCCCCCCTTCTTTCAATGTGATCACTGAACCGTTACACCCACCACTAAGTCACCATCCTACATCCCATTCCCTCGGTTGGGTATAAAAAGAAAACATCGGGGATATCTGGGGTTATACACAGCTCGGAATTTTGAGGTAACTATGAACATTTTTTTCAAATTTTCATTTTCTCTTCATTGCTTTCATTTTTTCATCTTTTTGTTCTTCTCGTCCTGGCGTCACGTTTTGATGTAGCATAGGAGATCTCCTTGACAATATGTTGTGTTTTGTGAATGTGTTTGCTGATGAAGGCTAATCACCGCAACGTCCTATATGTTTTGTAATTCTGTTATGTAAAGCTGCACTACTTTGTGACATTTTATATATTGTTTAGATTTTCCTGGAATTGTGGAACAAGGGAGCTAACTTGAACCAAAGGGAATAATTTTCCTGGTTGTGACCCTTCACTCTTGTCAGGCGGTGATTCTTCATGGCAACGATCTTGACACACATCCTTTTGAGATGGGCCCACTCTACCATCCCGCCCATGATCAAATGCCAGATGTTCATCTATCCTTAGCCTGTTCGTCATTCCAGTCATTGACAATTTTACACAAGGTGAAGAGGAGAAGTGGACAAATGTTAAAGTTAAAACCAAGGGAGTGGCTCGTCTTCAGCACTGTGACCCTTTAATTTTAAGCTGATTCTAATAATAATTGTTCACAGAGATTTTACTATGGTCATGGCTCAGGAGACAAGTCTCAGTACCAACCTGGCTTCTATGATGCAAGTACTTTCTGGGCTCAGAAACACACACATCAATATATCAAATTTGAATTAAAACTCAGTCGTCCAGAGGATTTACAAACAGCTATCACACTCCACAAGCACAGTTGCCACTTTTATCTGCTCACATAATGTGGCTTGTTGCTGAATGATACTTCCACCAAATAACACCTTTAGAAACCACTGACTACCATTTTGACCTTTCCCCATATGCTCGTGGCATACATTCTGACTTTCACTCATAGATTTGGTGCGTCCGTAGCTTAATTCATGTCTGTTACTAAGTGTGTTTAATATGTTTCCTAGTCGATCCAAACACCAAATATCGAGATCTGTGGAGAGATATGAACGCCTACGTCAACTGATAAGACACATGATGATGGTGACTCAATAGGCATTTTCTCATACTTTTTAATGTTGTTTATTATTATTAAATCAAACAAATGTACATGTGTAGGATTAAAGACCCAAAACAAACATTGTTTTAAAAATTATTTTTAATCAGTTAATTATCAATGAGGACATCATATAGAACAACCTAAAACATGACAGCTGTAAGTATGTCAATCTAGAACTTGCTGTCACAAATTTATGACAGAAAGAAGTGGATGTGGTTGTGTTTAGAGGATGTCAGTGTAAATGTTGTGTTGAGTGACTGATCACCAGTTATAAATCAATATTCGAACACCATGCTGCGCATTTTTTTTCCGCGTTTCTATCCTGTTTTAGGATATTGCGGTCAACACCAACATATTTCAGCCGTATGTTGATTCCTAGACTAGATTACGCTCATCACAACTTTCTGAGCGACCGGCTCCATACTCTCAGAAGTCACTAGCGTGACTCGAACCACCATGCTGCGCATACACGATTTTAATTTGAAACAAACACGATGATATAACACTTATCCAAAAAATCCTTCCGTAGTAGAAATATATCTCTATTTCATACAATAAGGCCCTGCGACCATACCATAGCCGTTTAGGCTACTGGCCTCACACTCTAAACTGTTTTGAACTCTTCTCCATCCGTTGACTCTAAATATCTCCTTTCAGTATCTTCGATCTGGACCCATATCCCCTCACTGGTCCAGAACATAATGCCCTAGCTACGTCTTCCTGGTGTAGCCGCCAACACCACTCTCTGAATATCTCCTCTCTGGTCCAGGGTCCCTCACTGGCCCAATACTCAGTGCTTAAAGATACTCCCAACAGTCAGGTCTTAGTCAGATATGACTGAGCTACCGTATGACAGTAGACGGTACTAACTGCTTTCTGTCAGCGCCGAATGTTGGGCGGCGCTTACCAAACCCGACACCCCACATTGTGCCAACGGCTTCGGGCGGAAGAGCGCAATTGGGAGGGTACTAGCCTTATCCTGGTGCGAGGAAATGCAACCCAAAGACAAAATACGTCATGGCAGGGCAGACCAGGCCCTAAGCCTTGGTTGGCAGCTGGTCTAGGATCGAAGCTCCGACAGGCGGACAGTTAGAGCATTGCTTTGCTGATCCGGCAGCTTCTGCAGCTTGTCTTCCAGATTATAGGTGTCAACTTTCCTCTGGAGTGAACTAGGCAGGCCGAGAGAGGGATCATGCTGCATGGGCAACACATGGTTTCTTTATTTTAGCCCAGGCATTGTGCTATGGAGAGAAAGCACACACAGAGCGTGAGAGACGTAAGATGGTGCAAAATGGTGGAAATGACCATGTTTTCACATGCACCTACTGTGGGCAAACATTTGCAGCAAGAATTGGCCTTACCAGCCACACTCGCCACCGCCATGGATCGTAGTTATTAAGCCTTTTTGAAGCACAATGTACCAAACTATCGTCTGTCAAGACGGAAAAGTGCCAATGAGAATGAATGATGAAAGATACTCCCGGCTGAAGTTCCTCCAACTTCGCCCCAAGACCAACTGTCCCTCATTTCCCCAGCCGTGTGTCTTTATTTGTGTCTTTATTGTGAAACTTGGACAGTGTGCAGTCAAGCTGAAAAACATCTGATGGCTGCAGAAATGTGGTTTCTGAGGAAAATGCAAAGAATACCATGGACAGATAGAATAACCAATGGCCAAGTACTACAGGAGACAAATGAAAATCGCTCCCCCGATGTGTCTCCACCTTGCCGTGGTGGGGGAGCTTGCGTGTCCCATCGACCCCATGTGCTTGCCGATGGATGAAAAACTACATATCGGACAGCTCAGTGGGATAGGGACCAGACTAAGAGAGACACAACCTGCTGCTCTGCAGGTGACTGAGGATAGCAATCAAAATCAGGCAAACGATCCCAAAAATCTCAGTCCGGGCATAACCTCTAAGGCTCCCATCCGAGGTGTATGGCTGAACGTCTCTAAGCCATAAACTCTCGGAAAGTGAGAGCCTGGCCGACACAAACCTACATCAAAATTGTGATGAGGTGTTGAGCACGCTACATGCTCGGCGCAGATACTCGTTCGATGGCTCTTAGCTGGGGGATATGAGGTTTCCCCAGATGAAAGGGCCGGACCGTTATTCGCCCACAGACGCACGGAGGTAAGGTGCTGAGCCGGCAGCACATGTAGCCTACCTCGTGAGCGAGTACAAAAGGTGGAAAAACACCTCGGTCGCACGTCCCGTAGATAGTCTGTAACCATACTCATGGAGTGAGTGTGATCAAAGGTGGAAAATTGTCTCGTTGACACGAAATGCAACGCCTGGCTTGCGAATCCATTACGTGGCAGCCCGAAGCAAAAGCTTGCTGTGTGGAAGTCGAAATAAGAGTCTAACTGTCTCGAAAACCGAGGAAGGCTAACCTCATCAAAAATGCCCGCCGAAGCAGGAAGTGCCAGCCTACGGGCGGCAAAATAAAAATGGCACTACGCAATTACGTCCGAGTGAAATGTCTTTCGTGACCGGAAAAGCTCTAACTAGTCTTCCCTCGTGCTAGGAACAGCTACCTAGTTTCCGAATGCCGCTCCTGTTCGGAACAGCTCTGACTAGGTAGTTTTCCGTATGTCTGTCGTGCCTGGAACAGCTCTGACAGGCGCAACGACAAGCACATGTCCGAAAACTCGCTGAGTGGATGCCGTCTGCAAACCTGTCTGGTTTGTGCGGGAATGGCCCGGGGAAAACGAAATGACCAATATATTGAAGTGAGGATTTAAAGCAGCCATGAGCAGGACGTGACGATTTCCGTCGGTGAGCCCAGATCCAGGGTGTTATGTGTCGGCCCTGCAACTATGGAAGCAACCTTGGATGGCGGAAAATGCTATGGACTGTCCCTGCCTTCCTTTGAGGGATGACCGTTGTCTTCGACCGTTCAACGTTGGCCAGCATGGTTGTAGATGGCACCACAAAAGTGAGAGTCTCCCAGGAATGCTACCTGGTCAAAAAAGCACGCTATTGTCGGATGTGTTGGCCTACGGGTTTCGGCCCAAGGGCGCATAACAGACACACCGCAATCACATCTGAAAAAACACTCCGGATGAACGAAAAGAAGAAATGAAAATCGTAGATTGATTAGAAAATTAGACGTAGACAGTCAACATTTTTTGGACATGTTATGAGAAGAAATGGACTGGAGAACTTAGTGACAACTGGCAAGATCGAGGGGAACAGACCAAGAGGAAGAACCGAGAGGAAAATATCTGGATGGCTTGGCCACATGGCATGGACGAGACAGGAACACTGAGCTGATCCACGACTCTGGTGATCGAGTGAAATGGCGAGTCATGACCGCCCACACTTTCCGGCATGGCACATGATTGATTGATTGTGTCTTTATTCCCTCTTCCCGGACCTTCCAAGAAATGCCTTTAACCCCGTGACCCTACTTATCAGTTCCCATGAAAATTACATTTAGAATTCTCCTTTGTTTCTTAGTTGTCTCTCACGATTCACCTTCCCACCGAGAATTCTAACCTCTACAAGTACCTGATATCCTAACCACTTATTTAGGTGCTTCTCCCATTTGCGAACGATTTATATGAAGTGTACGTGCCTTAACCAACACTTTGTCTTGGACTACCCAAGTTTGTTGAAGATTGTGATTAACCCTCCTAGCCTCACATCTGCATATTCTTCTCTGACCTATTTACTCTTGCTTATGTTGTAAAATTCTTAACTAGAACGTTGACCCCAATTTTTTGTAAACCCAGGCATATTACACTTGACAATCATTAATAAAAATCATGTATTATAGACCAGGCTATGAATGTGTGATTGGAATGACCACTGTCAAGACATTTTAACCAAAAGTGCTCCCATCCCAGACACAAGTTGTGGCATCTATGTCATAAATATTGATGTAGAACCTGGAAGAGACCGAAAATTTTCTAAGTTTAATGAAGAATTCCCAGGTATTGATTAGCACTCATATTGAGGAAAGAAAAGGAAAGAAGTACCTAAACAACAGAGGATAAACTAGACAATATAAAAGCTGAAAGCTACAGGTACATCCATATTCAAACCTGTCTTGTCAAAATTGTGACAGGATCTTGCTGAAGGAACCAGTCTACATTGATTCATGGTCAACTAATTAGATCCTGCTAAATAATTTGTGGCAGTCACGGAAATGCAGTGGCTAGAACACTTGTCTGCTGGCCTGGTGGTCTTTTAGTTCGAATTCACATTGAGACAGATTGTAAAAATTGACCTGGGCTCACAGGCCGACCATAAAATTAGTACCAAGAAATAGTCTAGAAAGTAACGAGGTCGGCATGATACTGACCATATCATCCACTGAGTGCCGAGGGGTCTATACAAATCTGGGGCAAGGAACATACATGCCACGATGCATGTATAAAGGATACCTTACTTATATTGTTTGTCCTCTGATCAATTTAGTTATATTGTTACCCCAGGCCACGATGATCCATCCGATCTTACATGTTATACACAATTCCCAAGGGTCTTAACCATACCTGCCCCGTTGTGCACTAATACCCCACCCTAGCGATGCAGACCCAGCCAATCTGTTCGCCCACCTGCCTCCCAACACACCAGCATATCCCAGGGAGAAGATCCAAAGCACACTCTCTAACTTTGATTTGTTACCAAAGATGAAAATCATAAACTACAGTTGGGGCAACAAGAAGAGGCTGGCAGCCAATTCAGTGGAGTGAAGGGAGTTAGTTGCTATCCTTGGAGACTACACCAAGTGAAATGGTGACTAATGGGCCAACAGCGTTAAAGGATAGAGGATCAGCTTCATTGCAACGGGTTTTACCCCATATGGATTGCTCTCTCCATAGAGCAGCAAGATGCCATCTGAGAGCATCTCACACAGCACAAATTCTGCAGCTGCAGCAATGAACCCCAGGGGTTCCCAAAATATCATAATTCATAATCGTGAGTCAGGTCTTATATATGACTGTGCTACCGTATGACAGTAGAGGGCACTACTTGCTTTCTGTTAGCGCTGAATGTTGGGCGGTGCTCACCAAACCCAACATCGTGCCAACGGCTTCAGACAGTGGAATGCTATTAGTAGGGTACAGGCCTTATCCTAGTGCGAGAAAATGCAACCTAAACACTAAATGACAAAGCAGGGAAGACCAGGCGCTAAGCCTTGGTCAGAAACTGCTCAGGGATTGAAGCTCCGACAGGCTGATAGTGTGAGCATTGCTTTGATGATCCAGCAGCTTCTCCAGTTTGTCTTATTCCAGATGTATTGGTAATACCTTTCCTCTGGAGTAAACTAGGCAGACAGAGAGAGGGATCTTGCTCCATGGGCAACACATGATCTCTTCATTTAAGCTCAAACTATGTGCTATGGAGAGGTATAATTCTATCCCTGGTCTCCGCCATGGGATGTAGTTAGTATGCCTATTTTTAAGCACAGTGTAACAAACTATGGTCTGTCAAGACGGCCACGTGCCAGCAGATCTTAACAAACTGCTCCCTTCAGAACATGAGGCAGGCAATTTAATCATTTTGCCTGCAGACTCCAAGCTCCTAATTATTTTGCATTCAATGACCAAGAACAGAAGATAGATTACCAACATCTGTCTGAATGAATGTAAGAGTAAGTACACAACAGACCTGTCCTGCTTGATGCCCAGTTGCTGTTCAATGAACCCACTGAGCTTTGGGGCCAGCTTCCTGTTGTTATTCCCCACCGACTGCACCAATGCTGGACAGGGAGATGACAGCACACGGCTCGTCTGAGCCACCAAAAGCTCATCAGCTGATCTGGGCTGACTTTGGATCAGCACATACTGACAGAGAGAAAAAGATTATCCATGTAAGTACATTATATCATGAGGTTTAAAAGAAAAAAGTACTCCGGTGTAGATACTGCGGTAATTATGTAAGAGTATACAGCAGTGTATATATTGGGTCACAACACTGTGAAATGTGGTGATCAGCTTATTTCCTTAAGCTATTTTTTTCTTAGTCTAGAAAATTTTTTAATACTGATTTTATCAGTTTGGACCATCTCTTGAAAATGCAGCGGCAATGATACCAGGCAGGCGGTTAGAAACCCTTTCAATAATAATAAAGAACTTGGAAATAAATAAGCAAATTTAAATAAATATCTAGGGTCAATTTTCACTTCAGATGAAAGAATGGATAGAGAAATTAACATGCGCTGTGCAAAGGCAAATCAGGCACTGGGTCAATTAACGCCACTACTGACTCACAGAAAGACACCTATAACTACTAAAGTAAATCTCATAAGAACTATTAGTGGCCGACATTATGCTACCAATGTCAAACAGACTCTTTTTGCAACTAGCAAGCACAAAATCGTAACAACAGAGATGAGATGCCTTAGAAAATTTGCGGGAGTAATTGTGAGAGAAGGGATTAGGAACGAGGAAACAAGGAGACGACTAGGTCTTAAACCAGTCATGCAGTTTATTAAAGAACAACAGATTACACTGTTTGGGCACCTCACAAGAATGCTCTGGTGTCATCTGCCACATAGAGCCACACTGAAGAAATGATGGATACAAAACTAGGGAAGACCACGTAAAAGATGGAGTGATGGTATCAAGAACAACTTTAGAGAAATGAATACCTACTTACAAAGCACATTGTAAAGGGCACATAAAGGATCTTTGCATCTTCATTAAGTAAATGGAGGAACAGAAGAAGAAGAGGCACATTTGGTATATTGTGCTAAGACCATAATTTTACATTACCAAATAGCATTCGATGGAAAACATGTTTAAATAGGAGAGTCAGAACTAACTAACCATGAAGCTGCCGCGGTAGCGTTGTGGCTTGAGTATCAACAAAGCCTAACATGGGTATCAAGAAATGTCTTGAGAAGTAAAGTCGACCGGTGTAATACTGGCCATATCATGTATCTAGTATCATTAATAAATGGTGAGTCCCATATAATACTTTATAGTCTAATAATTAAAGTTATATTTTTTGTGATATGGGGCCAGTACCTTTATTTTATTGACTCATCATCATCATGTGCCATGCCGATAAGCGTGGGCGGTCATGTTTCGCCATCTCACACGATCACCAGAGTAATGGATCAGCTACGTGTTCTTGTCTCGACCATGCCACGTGGCCAAGCCATCCAGATATCTGGTTTCCCTTGTTCTTTTCTTCTCAATCTTGCCAGTTCTCATTAAATTCTACAAAAAAAATCCTCCCCCCCCCACCCCCCCCCTAAAAAAAAAAGTGACTATCTTTTTTTTAAAAATCTTAAAAGTCGAGAGGATCGACTTCATTACACCGGGATTTATTCCCATATGGCTCGATCTCTTTCTGCAGGGTGGCCTGCCGAACGTGTGGCACAAAGCCCGAACTCCATAGCTCCAGCGACGACACCCAGGAGTCTCCGAAAAAATTCACACGTGAAATGAAAGACGTCGCCCGGAATCGAACCCACAACCTTCGGAGCACGGGGCAGCTGGCTTGACCACTTCGCAACAGAGACTCCACGTTTAACTACTCTAAACAGTTTATGGGTTTCATTTGTTTCTTGTAGGACTTGGTCGTTGGTTTTTCTGTCTGTCCATGGTGTTCTTTGCATACAGGACGTTGCGGCGATTAGCCTTCATCAGCAAACAAATACATACACAAAACACAACATACAGTCGCGGAGAAGACCCTCCGGTAACTACATTGAGGCGTGACGACGGGATGAGAAGAATAAAAAGATGGGAAAAAAATGAAAACAATGAAGAGAAAATGAAAATTTGACAAAAAATGTTCCTACTCACCTGGGAATCCGAACGTGTTTTACCGAGAATGTCACCGTTATCTTCTTTTATACACCGCCCAGGGAATGAGGTATGGGACGGTGTCGGGGGGGGGGGGGGTGTAACGGTTCAATGAGCATCCCAGGTACATGACTGGAAGTGTTACATGAATAGAAAGGGGGGATGGAGGCAGGAAGGTAAGTCGAGAAACTAGTAGCAATAGAGATGTGATGGTAATTGAGGAGTCCCAGTTGATATACTCAATAAGAATGAGTGGGTGCCCGTGAATGGGTTGGCTCTATCGGACGAATATTAGAGAGTGTCAAAGACTTAGGAGAGAGCTCAAAGCTAAGGAGAGCTAAATAGAGCTTAGGAAAAGGGCAAGTAACATAACAGTTTAGGAGACCAGACAGAAGAGACACAAACGCTATAAATAGCTATAACGGGACACACTCGTGTCAACAAGGAGGGCAACGAGTGTACATGAGCTGGGGTTACCCAAGAGACTGGGAAACCCACAGCACGAGGAGTAACCAAGGAATTATGGTTACTACAAGCAAGTGACCAGCGTGCTGGAACTCCAAACACGGAAACCAGCAGATGCACGCAGAGCTAATTGCTCGTGGCTGAACACGCCACGTACAGCGGGTTCAGACAGAGACTCGACGGCGTAGGGAACAGACGTATATCCGCTGGGGATACTTTGTTGTTGTTAAGGACAGTATAATAGTTAGGACTTCAGCTTAGCTTCAGTAGTTATATTATTAATATCATCTCCTCATTCCATCTTCATAACATACTATGATGTTTAATACCGATGTGGTATTCCGCTCGTGGAGCTCATGTACGATCAGCTCCGAATAAAATGTATCCTTTTGCAAACAATACGAGTTGTCACTTTCGTGTGGTGCAAAAGTAGGGAATCCTTGTATGCCTGTCGCAAGTGAGTTGCTGACAGAGAGCAATGAAGTATGCACCCAAGTGTGATGGTGTTACTAACAAAACTCAAATTATGTGCGCCTATATGTTGTTATGAGGCTAGTCCTAAAGTCTGGGCAAACTGATATGTGTGCTTGCACATACATACATCCACACCCATCAACAAACATTCATACAGTAGTATACATACTGTCATATATTTTTTGAAGGGAGTGGAGATCACTGTAGTGCATGCCCCATCTCTAACAAAAGATGTAGAGCCCCATCCTCTTCTATCTTCAATAACCCCAGAATAGAACCTTGAGTTATCTGCAGGCCTCGTTTTTTTAAATTATGTCTAGGAGATATAGATTATGGCCCTGGTAAGAATGGTAATTACTAAGTGGGAATCTGCCCCTTCTCCAATGATTCTTTAGCTCCTGGAGCCCCCTTTTAGTCTATCAAATCTGAGGAAAGTCAGGAGAATTTTCTCAGCCTGATTTAGATGAAGAAAACATGGATGTTGAGCAGTTTATAGGTATAGAGTCTTTTATTTTTCCCCCCTTTTGTAATTTATTAAGGGGTTAATTTATCTTTAACAATCAAACACTTTTAAAACCAAA
>JACEFZ010010203.1:0-11895 GCA_014155875.1 Cepaea nemoralis | reverse complement strand
AAAAGGGGAAAAGTGGGAGACAGTAAAGTGACTGACCTGACTATGAGAAAACAGCCAGTCCTGAGAAATAATGGGAAGGGTGAGTGTGGACCCCAGGGGATGGGGGAAGGACAGTTTAGTTTTGTGTGAAGTCAAGGGACTTCAGGACAGTCAATGTGTAGATGCCAAACTGGTCGGTATTCTAAGGAGAAGCGGAGTTAGAGATCTCCGTGTTGTGTTGTTCTCCTAGTTGTGAAGACAGGCCTGAACCAGAGTGGGTTCTATAGGGAGTGAGGGCCAAAACCCAGAGTGGGTTGCATAGTGAGCAGTGGCTCCGACCCAATGTGTGGGTTCTTCTTCTTCTTCTTCTTCTTCTTCTTCTTCTTCTTCTTCTTCTTCTTCTTCTTCTTCTTCTTCTTCTTCTTCTTCTTCTTCTTCTTCTTCTTCTTCTTCTTTTCGTTCATCCGGAGTGTTTTTTCAGATGTGATTGCGGTGTGCGTTAGGCACCCTTGGGTTGAAAACCCTTAGGTCACACATCCGGCTTTCGCGTGCATTTTTGACCAGGTTAGCAATCCTGGGAGACTCTCACTTTTGTGGTACCGTCCACATCCCAGCTGGTCAAGTTCGAACAGTCGAGGACTTCGGTCATCCCTCAAGAGAAGGAAGGCACAGTCCATAGCATTTTCCGCCATCCTAGTGTGAACGACTGATGCGTCACAAAATGGGATAATAAGGCACTAGATAGTGATGCCACCAATACCGGTGGGTCGTGGAATTTGGAAGTACCTAAGTTCATTGACCAGGATATGTTTTAAACGGTTAAGGAGTTCAGGGCCTGGGGCGACAAATGAACTGGTAAACTCTGGGTCACCCAAACTGAAACTAGAGTAAGATTTTTCAACCAAAAGTAACGTAAATCTGTTCTGAACTGTCAAGTGGCCGTGAGTAACTCTAGATGGTGGGGAATTTATAGGTACAAACAGTTCAGGATTAATCTGGAGCTGTCAGAAAAAGACACATGCCACATAGTTTATAAGTGCATACGAGATTGGAAATAAACGGAGACTATCAGGGGACAATAGCAGGTACCCAAGCTGACATATTTACGGCTGTGGGAACACACATGCACCCACAGCGGACTCTGAACCCAGGTGGGGACGTAGCGGAGGTCAAGTAAGTTAGAGATGCAGATTAAACATGCAAATTGGCCAGGGCGTGCTGTAAGCTGATTGGTAGTCCATCGTGGGATACATGGAAATGTCCGTGTGACTTAGGTTGCGAAGCCGCGCCAGCATCCGGATAAAAGGGGCCTCTTCAAACCAAATTGGGAAGCCAGAGGGTGCCTAAGCCCGAAACTTGAAATTAGCTAAAGCCACTGAGGAATGGCGCAAATGCCACTTTGAGTGATAAAATCACCAATGTTACAAAAATATTGATCGCTGTGACTGCTATGAGTTAGTATGGTCGTATCAGGAGTCTATTTGGGTTCCTAATTACGGATAGAATTATGGGGTTTTGATTTGTTTGGCATTATCTCGGTTTTGAGAGGGTTCATTTTTTTAAGCAATAAAATTGATACCAGTATGTTACTTGGTTTGTTATTTGAGTTGAATAATTGCTGTGGTTGGAACTGCCTTGTGGTAATTCATTGCCTGGAATCAAAAAGTGAGATATTTTGATTCTCTGTCTACCCGAACCTGGTAACCATCTTCTTCTTATCCTATCTCTTTCTTGAGCAGCGAGAGGAATGTATGAGGTGCTTAAACTCTTTTCTTTTTTTACTCTTCTTAACTGTGGCCCTAACGCAGTCGACGTTGCATTTCTTTTTCTCTAGCACCCAAGTATAGGGAAACCCTGTCTCCCTCTGCTTTAGCATTCAATTTCGTTTTCACTAGGTTGCTTCCATAGTTGCAGGGCCGACACATAGCGCCCTGATACTGGGCTCACCGAGGGAATGGTCACGTCATGCTCATGGCTGCTTTAATTCCTCACTTCAATATATTGGGCTTTTCGTTCGCCCCGGGCCGTTCCCGCACAAACCAGACAGGTCTGCAGAAGGTATTCACTCAGCGAGTTTTCGCACATGTGCTTGTCGTTGCGCCCGTCAGAGCTGTTCCAGGCACGACAGACATTCGGAAAACTACCTAGTCAGAGCTGTTCCGAACAAGAGCGGCATTCGGAAACTAGGTAGTCAGAGCTGTTCCTAGCACGGGAGACATTCGGACGAGACATTTCACTCGGACGTAAATGCGTAGTGTCAATTTTTAGTTTGCCACCCGTAGGACGACACTTCCGACTTCCGGCGGGCATTTTTTTAGTGAGGTTAGCCTTCCTCTGGTTTCGAGACACGTTAGACTGTTGTAATGTCACCCATATCTCAGCTGGTCAAGATAGAACGATCAACGATATCGTGGTCTGCCCTCAAGGGAAGGCAGGGGCAGACCATGGGCATTATCTCGCTATCCAAGGAGGCTTCCATAATTGCAGAGCCGGCACATATTGCTCTGAGACTGGGCTCACCCAAGGAGTTTCCACGTCCTGCTCATGGCTGCTTTAGTTCCTCACTTCCATGTGTTGGGCATCCCACTTGCCACTGATCGCTCAATCACACACCAGGAGCGGTCAGACTGCGAGTGACATCCACTCGGTAAGCTTTTGCTTGTGACTTCAGACCACGCAATAGGTTCGCTCGCCGTGCGTTCCATTTCGCGTTGATGAGACATTCTTCCACTTTTGTCTACACTCTCTATGAGTTAGATACAGACAGCTTCCGTAACCCTTCGACTGGGGCACTTTTCTGACTTTTTTGTACTCGCTCACGAGGTAGGCTACATGTGCTGCCGGCTCAGCACCTTACCTTCGTGCAGCAGTGAACGGGAAACGGCCAGGCCCCTTCATCCGGGAATCTCTCATATCCCCCAGCTGAGAGCCTTCGAACATGTATCAGACCTGAGCATGTAGCTTGCTCAGTATCATGTTTCTATTTTCCGGTAGACGGGTATCGGCCTGGCTCTCAGATCCGAGGGTTTGTGGCTTAGAGGCGTTCAGCCACAGCCCTCGACAGTGAACCTTAAGAGTTTCCGGTAGACTGGTATCGGACCAAGATATTCTGCCTTCGTGCGCCTGATTTAAATATTTGACTGCTATCCTCAGTCCTCACCTGCAGAGCAGCAGGTTGTGTCTCTCTTAGTCTGGTCCCTATCCCATGAGCCGTCCGATATGTAGTTTTCACCCATTGGCAAGCACATGGGGTCGATGGGACACGCAAGCTCCCCCACCACGGCAAGGTGGAGACACATCGGGGGAGATGTGTGGGTTGTATTGTAGGAGATCTAGCCGTGGATAGTAGCTGGACTAAATGTCTTGTGGATTTGATATGAAGCAGGCTTGAGAAGGCATTGATGTGTGCTGGCTAAAATTGTGAGGAAGATATTATATTCTATGGATTACATTATTTCTGGATGTATAAACATGTTCCGTCTGTCAGTCTTATTTCTGTAATAAAGGATTATGTGCGCCAACTGAATCTTGTTTAATGACTGGTGAACATGCACTGCGGGGGTGAGTTATATTGCAAGACAGTTAGATATCTCCATTGACACACCATGAGTATCGTTACCTAGACAACGACCATCACACGACAATAGCATGAACATATCATCGTAAGAACTTCGTGATATTATCATCAAGAACGACGTGTGACACCCCCCTTTCGCATCTCCTCCCTATAAATTCCCCCACCCGCCCCTACACATTATACATAAAGATGGACGCTAAATCTAATATCACATACTAGGACAAGTCTAGAGGTCTACATAAAACGTGATTTGCGGATCTACTTACGTTATAAAACAAATTTCAGAATGGCAAGAAGTACAGAACTGTAAAGTATGAAGGGAAAAACAATATCAAGTAGTCGGTTCTTGTATTAAGGCGATCTTAAAATAATCTTCATTCCCCCATCACCCGTGAGACCCTAAACCACCACCCCCCCCCCCTCCGGGGGTCGGGGTGGGGGGATAAATTCCCCACTGGTTGAGAACCACTGCTCTAGATATTACAGGAACCTTCTCGCCTCATCTCATCACATTTCCTCTCCTCTCATCTCATCTCCTCTCATTTTAACTCATCACATCTCTTATTATCTCATTTTGTTCTTCTTGTACCTTGCGGTGTCGAGGTGAAGCATAAACAGCGGGACAGGTCACGTTTATGGACTTCATTTATCGTGATTCCCGTGGACTCTGTTATTCCCTCTGTCCATCGTTTACATGGTCGGCCTCTTCTTCTGGCCCCATTTGGTCTGTGCATAATTGCTTGTTGTGGTATACTGTCAGTTGGTAGCATAGATATGTGACCGAACCATTGTATTTGCTGTTTTCTAATGAAATCGACATCAAATCCATATCTATGTTATTTCTAATTAAATCTATATCTATGATATGTCTAATTAAGTTTATATCTATGATATTTTTAATGAAATTTATATCTATGGTATTTCTAATGACACACACACACACACACACACACACACACACACACACACACACACACATATATATATATATATATATATATATATATATATATATATATATATATATATATATATATATATATATATATATATATCCAACAATCGGGCGCTGGAATGTCAACTATTCCTTCCCTAGACGCTTGACGGCAAACATGGAACATGATGATAATGAAAGAATGTTTATAGTGTACACATGCAACATAATACGTATATCATGTGATGAGGGTGTTAGTTAGTTAGTCGCGGTTCCAACTTCACGACAAAGGCTCGCACCATAATGCCCCATTCCTGTGCCAGTGAATATCACGCAAAATGCTCCTCACTACCCCGTGTGAAAAGTGGAACAGTCAGGAGTCTCGACAAACCAACAGCCCGAAATATGTGATGAGGATGGAAAGACTAACCTTTTATTTATTTAGTAATTTTTTAGCAATTTAATTTACATTGTCTGCTTCATCACTACCTAACCAGCTAGCCGCGGTTGGTGGGTACCCTAAACTGCGGTCGACATACAAAGAAAGATAAAACAAGCAAAGCTAAAAGAGTAAACCATATTCCCTTAACAATTGGAACTTGGAATGTACGCACCCTACTTGACAGAGACGGCGCGTCAGGTCCAGAGAGACGAACAGCACTGATTGGGAGAGAGCTGGGCAGGTACAACATCGACATTGCAGCCTTGAGCGAGACACGACTTGCAGAAGAAGGCCAAATCTGTGAAATTGGTGCCGGCTACACATTTTTCTGGAGTGGAAGGAAAAGCGAGGAAAGACGCCAATCCGGTGTGGGATTTGCCATTAAGTCGGCCCTGGTCGGCAAATTAGCTGGATTTCCAAAGGCTGTAAACGACAGGCTCATGACCATGAAGTTGCCTCTGCTGAATGGAAGGAAGCACGCAACCATTGTGAATGTCTACGCACCAACTATGACCAACGAAGATGATGTCAAGAATAAGTTCTATGAGGACCTGCACAATGTATTAACATCTGTTCCCAAAGGAGACAAACTTATACTCCTTGGGGATTTCAATGCCAGAGTAGGCACGGACACCACCTCTTGGAGTGGCATTATTGGAAAGCATGGAGTCGGAAATTGTAACACCAATGGACTCCGCCTCCTTCAGACATGTGCCGAACATGATCTCCTGATTACGAACACAATTTTCCGTCTCCCCATGAGAAATAGGACATCGTGGATGCACCCTCGCTCGAAACACTGGCACCTCATTGACTATGTAATCGTCAGGAGGAGTGACAGACAAGACGTTCGAGTGACAAAATCCATGTGTGGTGCCGAATGTTGGACAGACCATCGTCTCATTGTCTCGAAAATTAACATCCACATCAGGCCACCACGGTGTCCTCAAGGGGCAAAAATGCAAACAAAGCTAAATGTCACCCGCCTAAACAGCAAGAAAATGCAGCAGTCGTTTGAAAATATGCTGGAAGACCGCCTCAAGCCCAATGCTGAAGCAAAACATGATACAGAAACAGAATGGAGAGCCCTAAAGGACACGATTTACAACACTGCTATGGAAATCCTGGGTCCAGCCCCCCGAAAGCATAAAGACTGGTTTGATGAAAATTCCGAAGACATCAACCAATTGCTGGCCGAGAAACATCTTCTCCTCAAGGCACATTTGAATGACCCAAAGTCAACATCAAAAAAAGATGCTTTCAAGAACATTCAGAGAGTAGTGCAGCAGAAACTTCGGACATGCGGGACTCCTGGCTGAGCAGCAAAGCTGATGAAATTCAGGGCTTTGCTGACAGACACGATATGAAAAACTTCTACGACTCACTGAAAGCGGTCTATGGTCCTTCATCACCAGGCATAGTTCCCCTCCTCAGTGCAGACAGGGGAACATTGGTCACCGATAAGAAAGAAATCCTCCAACGCTGGGCAGAGCATTTCAGCAAAATCTTAAATGCAACTTCCTTCTTCGATGATGAAACCATCAATTGCCTTCCTCAAGTTCTCACCAATGAGACTCTTGATGACCTGCCAACCATAGTGGAAATAAACAAAGCCATCCAGCAACTCTCCAGCGGCAAGGCACCTGGTCCTGACTCCATCCCAGCAGAGATATACAAGGCAGGTGGGCCGGTCCTAACAGAGCAGCTTCACCGAGTCTTCACAAACATATGGATGAACGAGACCATGCCACAAGATTTTAAGGACGCGTCAATAGTCCACCTTTACAAACGTAAAGGAAACCGCCAATCCTGTGACAACCACCGAGGCATCTCCTTGCTTTCAATTGCAGGGAAGATACTCGCCAGAATTCTTCTCAATCGCCTCACGGCCCATCTCGATCAAGGTCTTCTTCCTGAGAGTCAATGTGGCTTCAGAAAAGAACGTGGAACTGTTGACATGATTTTCGCTGCAAGGCAGCTGCAAGAGAAATGTCAGGAACAGAACTGCGAAATGTTCTCCACTTTCATTGACCTTACCAAGGCTTTTGATACAGTCAGCAGAGAAGGACTGTGGAAGATTATGGCAAAATATGGCTGTCCACGAAAGTTTGTCCAAATAGTGCGGCTATTTCATGACGGCATGCAGGCAAGAGTACAGGAAAATGGTGAGCTGTCTGAACCCTTTCCTGTCACCAATGGAGTGAAGCAAGGATGTGTCCTGGCACCAACACTGTTCAGCCTCATGTTTTCAGCCATGTTGATGAATGCCTTCGAGAACGACGACATTGGAATAGACATCAACTACCGTATGGATGGAAAGTTATTCAATCTCAGAAGGCTGAAAGCTAAAACCAAAATTAACAGTGGCACCGTCAGAGAGCTCCTGTTTGCTGATGATTGCGCTCTATAAGCCAACTCAGAGGCGGACTATGCAACATAATGTTTCAGCTTTCTCACATGCCTGTGCCAACTTTGGGCTCAATATCAACTTGGAGAAGACTGTAGTTATGTACCAGCCAGCTCCAGGGAATAATCACACTGTGCCGAATATCAAAGTGAATGATCATAGACTAAGTGTTGTGGACAAATTTACCTATCTTGGCAGCACCGTGTCACAAGCTGCCACAATCGATGACGAAGTGAATGCAAGAATCTCCAAGGCCAGTGCAGCCTTTGGACAGACTGTACAAGAATGTATGGGACAGAACTGGAATAAGCCTGCAAACAAAGCTAAAAGTCTACAAAGCAGTTGTATTATCCACACTGCTATATGCTTGTGAAACCTGGACTGTTTATCAGCGACACGCTAGGAAATTAAACCACTTCCACACAGTCTGCCTAAGGAAGCTACTGAAGATTAAATGGCAAGACAAGATTCCAGACACTGAAGTCCTAGAAAGAGCATCCATACCCAGTATACACACTCTACTGATGAAGAATCAGATTCGCTGGGCTGGTCACTTGACTCGCATGCCAGATCACAGGCTCCCTAAACGAATTTTTTACAGCGAACTGCGTTGTGGTAAACGCTCCCAAGGTGGCCAGAGGAAACGTTTTAAAGACACTCTGAAAATTTCACTGAATGCTTTTGGAATTCATCATGACACCTGGGAGGCTGCAGCCAGAGACCGAAATTCGTGGCGTGCATCATTGCGCAAAGGTGCAGTTATATGTGAGGCAACCAGGACTGCAAGAGCTGTGAAGAAAAGGCAGGACAGAAAAACCACTGCAGGAAATCCTCCTCCAGAGACGTCAAGCATTCTTTGTCCACATTGTCAAAGAACATTTCGAGCCAAAATAGGCCTTATCAGCCATCTTAGAACCCACGGCTCCACACCTTCAACCCCACTGGATGAAATGAATGGTCATCATCATTCTTGATGGACAAACAACATATTTATTTATTTATTTATTTGCATTCGACCGCTGTGAAATCAGTCTTAGTCCACACGCGTGCTACTTCTTCTAGTGCACTGGAATAATTGTTTGCGTGTAGGTTAACTTTCCATATTACCAGTGTCCCTCGCCATCAGGCAAAGCCATTACGACTTATGAGGTACTTGTAATATACACCCCCAAGTCAAGAACGAGAAGTCAACATTTACGTCATAGAGTGTCAGGAAGGTACAAGGTTGAAACATTCGATGAAGGGGACACTTCTGACGATCAGAAACCCCCCGTCGTGCTTGCTCGCGGCGGCGTTTTTATCACAATTGTATGAATGGTATATACCAATCGTCGAAACTATACAACTCATTGTGGACATAGTGCTGATCATGGCACATGATGATGATGATGATGATGATGATGATGATGATGATGATGATGATGATGATGATGATGATGATGATGACGACAACACCCAACAACTGTTATGCGATTGGTGTAACCTTGTAACTTACCCAGTGAAGCGATATTGCTTAGCGTCGTCATAGTGGCTGACAGCGAAAGGTCTCCGCCCAGTAGGTAGGCAAACATGTTACTCTGCCCGCCTCCAGGGACGATCCCACAAGCAAAGATGCCCAATGAGATGGCCGGAGAGCTCTGCGGCACAACTTTCGCCACCAGATAGGCTATCTTTTTGTAGAAAAAGTGACCAATGTAGGATTAGAAATTATGGAATAGAAAGTGGAATAGCCGATATGTTGGTTATTCTTCAATGTGTGTGTGTGTGTGTGTGTGTGTGTGTGTGTGTGTGTGTGTGTGTGTGACTGTGTGTGTGTGTGCGCGCGCGCTCGCATGCATTTATTTGTATATTTTATTATTTAAAAGCGGGGGAGGGGAGGGGCGAGGAGAGGAAGGAGTGGCGTAGTAAACTAAAGGTCACGACGTTTGTGTTTGTCTAAACCAGAGCAGGATAGTCTCACGGTGCATATTACTTTGATTTTGACAAAACTAAGGAAAAGACTGGAGATCGGCGTGATGAGAGGTTTAACGCGCTGAAACTTTCTCTTCCGACGGTGCTGAAGTGGGTTCTTACCACATGTCGGTCATTTAAACGTAAATGATGACTTCTCGTTTAGAAAGCAAAGGCAAACAATTGAACATTGCCTTGTAAATAACTACGACCAATAGAAGCTGGGATTGATTGCAACTTTCTGCAAAGGACATACAATTTTTCAAAATAAATTGGTAAACACTCCCGTGATTCTGGCGAAAATGGTTACGAATGATATTAGCAATTTCGCATACTGCGCTGTAAACACAGCTGCGGCCGATTTGGAAGCAGACAACCATGTGTTGGTTTCTATAAAAGTATGAATGCCGGTTGTTCAGAAAACAATGGCAAACTACTGAAAGTAAAATTGCCAAGAAATCACAAGCATCCAAAAAACAAAAACAAAAAAAAAAAAAAAGCTGGTGTTGTCCTGTAAAGAACATGAAAGTAACTCGGGTTGACCCAGCATAAAATACCGACCAGAAAGTGCTCAGAGCAGTAAAAAAGGCCGGAGTTATAGTGACTACCTGACCCACCGACTGTACAGAACTGACACATTACGGTAGAAAACAAACAAACAGTTGAAACACAACCACATAGTCTTAGCTATTGTAAGTAGTACAAGTAAACTACCTTTTTTCACACCATGAGGGTATGTGGTGCTAACTGAAGATGGGGACTTAACGACTGCTGTTATGTCGGTTCTTGACCTAACTCCACTCCACTCAATCAGTACTAATCTTGTACGGGTGCATTTTTAATGACTGTGCAGTGTTTGAAAATAGTGCCGGTCCAAGTTTTGTATTTACCTACTATGTTGCATGGACTCTACAGAGGGCGAATACAAAACTTGGACTGACAACATTTTCAAACATTGCACGGTCATTAAAAATGCACCCTATAATCGCCACGTGTGACCTCCCATTTAGATAGAATGACGATCTGTCGCCATAATAGTCTTTGTGTTATTTGTTTCGTTTCGTGGTATCTTCCGCAGTTTTAATGTTCGGTGAATGGAAATTTACATTACAATATTTGTTCATTTGATTGTGTGCCATGTTTAGTCCAAACGTATTTTTTTTTTTTTTTTTGGGCACTGTATTAAAACGGCTGGAACCTCTGGATCCGAGTCTATACAAAAGGGTCAGCACAAAATGCTGTTTGAAATGGAGGAGAGGGAGTGTACATAGAATACCCAAATAATATTATGGACACGGTCAGAGTTCCAACAGGAAAATACTGCCATAACTATGATGCAGAAATCCACACAATCAAGATAGCAACAGAGAAATTACTGAACACCAACCATGGTACAAGCTTGTGATTGACAGACGTGAGATCAGTACTTGAGGCGCTTCTGTCTGGGAAATTGCCAGCACTACGGATGCTATTTTCTGAACTAGGCAGCCAGCGTTAAGATCGCCAAACGGTGGATACCATCACGTTGTCGAGTACCCGGAAACGGGAGAGCTGATCGGCCATCTAAGGAAGGGGCAATAGAAGAACGACCTGTGTATCTATTACTTACCACCCAGCCCCTCCCCCACCCCCACCCCCCCCCCCAAAAAAAAAAACAAACCCAGATCAAATTAGTCCACTAGCCATCAACCCTAGCTCAAGACGATTACCACTTTATGAGATTGACCAGAACAAATCATTATTATGCGCCTGAGAACAGGACACAATAGATTACACAACCAAATGTACACAAAATTCAATATTGGCAGATCAGCCATGTGCACATGTGATTGGAGTCGCAGACAGAAGATCACATACTCCAAGACTTGGAGACATTATGGCCTAGAAAAACAATAGTGGAAGATAAACTCCATGGACCATTATTAAGTGAACTAAAAACAAAAAAGACCGTTAAATTCATACAAGAGACAACATTGCAATTATTGACACATTTCAAGCGAACGAAAGAAGAAGAGGTAGAACGGTTGCATATAGGGTTCTAGCCCATATATTTATGAACCAATTGGCAGTCGATGTATGAGGCACTCAGTATAAACATATACTATGTATAACAGAGTACCCTGTTATAAGGTTGGTTGTAGGGATGGTGCGCAAGGTAAGGATATGTTAGCGAATAATGCACGACTGAGCACCATAGCTAGGAGTAGCTATGGGTGTCGGGAGATGACAACAAAGTGAGTGATAGCTTGACCGCCGGCTGGTGAGGTCGCTGTAGAATTAGGATTTCATCTGGAATGTATTGAGGCGAGTTGAGCCCGATTAACCTTTGTGAATCTTTTGAATGCTGCTATGCCTTTTATACGAAGCGCCAACAATAAACCTGAAACTATGTTGTCGACGGCCTTTGTTATTGATTTATGAGAGTGAGGTCTCGGAGATGCAAACCATTGTACGATCCGTTCTACTTTAGTTCCCCTACTCTGCTATATATGCACTAAGTCCCCTTTAAAAAAAACCTTTTGGGAAAAAAAAGGTTTAAAGGGGGGGGGGGGGGGGGGGGGGGGGGGGGGGGGGGGGGGGGGGGGGGGGGGGGGCGGGGGGGGGGG
>JACEFZ010010202.1:0-12069 GCA_014155875.1 Cepaea nemoralis | reverse complement strand
TTTAAATTTTGGGTTTTTAGGGGAAGGGGGGACCCAAAAAGGGGAAGGGGAGAAAAAGAGAAAAGAGAGAGAGAGAGAGAGAGAAAAGAGAGAGGGGAGAGAGAAAAAGAAAACGGGGAGAAAAGGAGAGGAGAGAGAGAGAGAGAGAGAGAGAGGAGGAGAGAGAGAGAGAGGAGAGTATGTATATATATCTCAAGGTCTGCCTCTACTATGATACAAAGATGTGTGTAGGCGGGACATGATTGATACAGGCAATTGATAATGGCACATTGGGAGCAAGTTGCCACTGAACGTGTTGCATGGAGGGCAACTATCAGAAATGGAATAAAGACAAAGGAGAAAATGATTGCAGATAAAGCACACACAGAGCATGAGAGACGTAAGATGGTGCATGATGGTGAAATGAACCATATTTTCACATGCACCCACTGTGGCAAACCCTTTTACAGCGCAAAGGGGGCCCTTAGCCACACTTGCCACCGTCATGGGTTGTAGTTATTAAGCCTTCTTGAAGCACAATGCACCAAACTATCGTCGTCTGTTAAGACGGAAATATGCCAATATATATATATATATATATAGAGAGAGAGAGAGAGAGAGAGAGAGAGAGAGAGAGAGAGAGAGAAGAGAGGCAAGATTGTTTCTATAGCGATCTGTTTGATGTGATGCTACGCTCAACAATTTACAACGCTAATCTCTCATGTTATTTTAACGCAACAACATCATCGATCAAACAAATCGATATCAGAAAGAAAAAAAAAGCCAGAAAGTGAGACACAGGCTCTGAATTCCGCCTAATGTTCCTGATTTACTGCAGCAGAAATTCATCTAACCTGACATTACCAGGTAAAAGCTAACAGTTCAACATTTACAAATTATTGATGCCGTCCAAATATTAACTGCCTGAATCAACATTGACATTGTAATGTCAATAAAGAGGTTATTTTGTTTTTTTAAAACCAACCATTATGAATTGCTTATTATTGAGGCCAGTTGCAAATAAACTATCTGAATCAATCAATGACAGCTCTGCAGAATAGCACAAAGAGGAGGGGATTTCTGTCAACTGCACATTCATCGTTCAGCACTCAGAAGACTTGTGCATTCATAATACTGACATTGACATTGCCACTAGAAAGGTCACAACCATTGTGAAGGATGTTAACATTGGGTAACAGTTCAGGGATTCAGAAACAAGAGGTGGGGAAGACAGGGCTAAACCAGCCAGCCTGTTCTGTATTCAGAACAAGAACCAGGTGTACCGAAATTCTTGGAAATGGTGCATAAATTATCTCGATTCTGGGAAAGAGTGACATGATTCAATCTAGAAGTACATAAATTCTTGGAAAAGGTGCATAAATTATCTCAATTCTGGGAAAGAGTGACATGATTCAATCCAGAAGTACATAAATTCTTGGAAAAGGTGCAGTAAATTATCTCAATTCTGGGAAAGAGTAACATGATTCAATGAAGCGTGTCTGTGATTTAATACGTTAACATAACGATCTCTTGTATGCACACAGTAGAAATTAATGTTGTTGTTCTCTGTGAATTTTCTGAAAGACTGAATTTTTCTGAAATGCATTAGCAGTCAGATCCTCTCGCCCCAAGAAGAGCTTGCATCCATCAGAATTTAGAGACAGGGGGATGAGTGGTCTCGAGGTATAGTGTCCGTCTCGAGTGCTGGAGGCCCCAGGTTCAAGCCCCGGTGAGGGCGGGGATGGTTTCCACGTGGACATCTAGTAACAAAATTTCCCCTGGTTTCTGGTAGTGAGATCAGACGCCCGTATGTATTGTTGCGTACAAAAAAAAATCCCTAGGTAGTAGTGAAATCAAAAAAGAGCAGACTGGGCAAAATTTTGAGTTAAAAATCTACCCAAAGTATTTCAGAATCCTCACCGGTGCTACGAAGTTCATGCACTGAGCTGAGATTCTCCTGACTCAGGCTTGAGTTAGGAGTAGAATAGAGCACTTATGGGGTTAGACCCGTGTGCCGTGATGTTGATCCATTGACTAAACTAAAACTAAACTAGAATTTAGAGGCATTCCTCCAGGGCTGGCACTAAAGTACCATCGCGATGGAGTTTGTTGCAGAGCTGTCCTTGAATTTCACATCTAATTAGAGGCTTGTTAGAGGGTAACCATGTTGAATGGATACAAGGGATCGCTCTTAAACTTCCGGCGCGCTGACGCTGAGGCAGCAGGTTTAAACCCCTATACCAGACTAAAATGTTGACTTCTCATCCATGACTTGGGTATGTAAATTGCAAATACCTCAGAAGTCGGAGTGGGTTCACTTTATGGCGAGCGACACTGGTAATAAGGAAAGCTAATCCACACACAAAAAGTCAGTCCAGTGCACTATAAGTAGTAGCATGTGAATGCGAGACAAAAGAAAATAGATACTGGCAAAGATCAGACCTTCTTCTTTTGCCCTTTAACCTTCATTGAGACACTGCCTTCAACCAACTCACTACAAGCTGTCCTAACTTTAGCTATCCCACGCTGCTCCCTCCATATCCTCTCTATATTATTCCTTTCTGTCTCTTCTTCTCTTCTCCCTGTCTCTTCTCTATTTCTTTCACCTTGTGTATTCCAGACAGGTGTCATTAGGTAAAAGCAACATCAAACTTTATATTCCCGTTCATCAGGTGGTGCTAGGTTTCATGCGCATGCACAGCGCATAAACAAAATGGCGACTGTACTTGCGGAGTGTACAATCAAAGAGCAACATGCTGTTGTGCATTATTTTTTTTTTTTTTGGGGGGGGGGGGGGGGGGGGCACAACTGCCTGCAAATGACATTTATAAGGAAATACTTCCTGTTTATCCTGACAAATGTTTGTCCCATAAAGCGGTCCACTGAAAACCCACCTTGGCGGGAGACATTTCGTGAATGACGTCGAAGTTGAATGAGAAGTGAAAACGTGGTTTAGAAAACAAAGCATGCAGTTCTATGAAGCCGGTTTGGGAGGACTGATAAAATGATGGGATAAGTGCATCAATGTTGGTGGAAATTATGTTGAGAAATAAAGGGGCAATGTATGTATAAAAATAAACTGGTTTCAAGTTGTCATCCATCCATCCATCATGTGCCATGCCAGTAAGCGTGGGCGGTCATGTTCTGCCATCTCACTCGATCACCAGAGTCGTGGATCAGCACCGTGTTTCTGTCTCGACCATGCCACGAGGCCAAGCCATCCAGGTATTTGCTTCTAGGTCTTCCTCTTGGTCTGTTCCCTTCGATCTTACCAGTTGTCACCAAGTTCTCCAATTCATTTCTTCTCATAACATGCCCAAAAAATTTTGACTGTCTGCGTCTAATGTCTCTAATCAGTTTACGATCTTCGTTTGTTTCTTGAAGGACCTGTTCATTGGTCTTTCTGGCTGTCCATGGTATTCTTTGCATTTTCCTCAGAAACCACATTTCTACAGCCATCAGATGTTTTTCAGCTTGACTGCTCATTGTCCAAGCTTCACATCCATATAAAAGTACAGGTTCTATGTAGCACCTCAACACTCTTTTTCTCGTTTCAATTGACATCTTTTTATTGGTCAGTATGTTTTTCATCTTGCTAAAGGCTACCTTAGACATGGCGATTCTTGTTCTAATCTCTTCAAGGCATCTCCCATCAGATGTTATTACTGTTCCGAGATAATTGTACCTATTCACTTGTTGAAGAATATTCCCATTTACTTGTATATTACATTGTGGTATTTCGTTCTTCCTAGTGACGACCATAATCTGTGTCTTTTTACAATTTAATTCTAACCCTCGTTGTTCACTGTGTGTAACAACTGCATCTACTAAATGTTGCAGGTCCTGTTCATTGTCTGCAATCAAGACTGTATCGTCTGCATATCTAATGTTATTGATGCATCGTCCCCCAATGTTGATTCCTTCCATATCTTCAATATTTCTGAAAATACTTTTCACTGTACAGGGAAAACAGATCTGGAGACATTACACATCCCTGTCTCACACCTCTCTTAATAGGCTGATATTGGCCTACTTCATTATCAACTCTTATGGCAGCTTGTTGTTTCCAATATATGTTTTTTACAAGTCTAAGGTCTTTTCCATCAATTTGTAGATCTTCAAGCATCCTTATCATGTCGACATGTCTCACTTTATCGAAAGCCTTTGTGTAGTCAATAAAGCAAAGGTGTAGATCTTTGTTTACTTCTATAGATCGTTCAATTACGGTTCTCAGTAAATACACAGCATTTACTGTACCCTTTCCTTCTACAAACCCACATTGTTCTTCTCCTATTTCAGGTTGTATTTTCCTCCTAACTCTTTGCATGATAATTCTTAGCAAAATCTTCGTGATGTGACTCATTATACTAATTGTTCGATGTTGATCACATTCCAAGGCTCCTGATTTCTTTGGGATTGCAATAAATACAGAATTACATAATTCATGAGGTATATTTCCAGTATCATATATTGTATTAAGCAGACTGGTAACTTTATCTATTCCATATTCTTCTAAAGCATTAATCATTTCTGTTGTGACACTGTCTGAACCGGGGGTCTTGCCAGATTTCATATGGTTAAGAGCATTCTGAACCTCCATCTTCAAAATTGCTGGTCCTTCATTATTATTTTGAACATCGTAGTGTTCGTCTCTGTTGTCGTCATAAAGGTTTTTCACATAATCTGACCATACATGTAAGATCTGATCTTTTTCTATTATGACTCTTCCATCTTTTGTCTTTAGGCAGCCTGCTGATGTACGTGTTCTTTGATTAGTAAGCTCCTGGATTCTTTTGTGCATTAGTTTCGCATTTTTACTGTTGTGTTGTTTTTCAATTTCTTCGCAGTTTTTCTCAAGCCATGTTTCTTTTGCCTCCCTACATAAGGTTCTGACTTTTCTGTGAATTTCTTCATATTTAGCAGGATTATTTTTGTTCTGTCTTCTTGTTTCCATTAGTTGTAAAATTTCTTCAGTCATCCATGTCTTACGGCCCACTTTCTTTAATTTTGGAATAGTTTTTTCTGCTGCACAACTGATTGAATTCTTCAGCATTTCCCATTGATCATCTACATCTTGAAATAGGATCTCTAGATCAGACAATAAATCAAATTTGTTCTTTACTTCTATGTTAAAATTATCTTGTATTTCTTTGTCAGTTTTCAATTTGCACAAGTCATATTTAGGGTTTCCTGCTATATACTTGACTTTCTTTAACTTTACCCTCAATGTGCCTGTAATTAATCTGTGATCACTGTAACAGTCTGCATTTGGAACTGTTTTTACGACTGTTAACGCATTTCGAAACCTTCTGTTAATCAGGATGTAATCTATCTGGTTTTTAATCCTGCTGTCTGGACTCCTCCATGTCCATAATCTTCTAGGATGCTGTTTAAACCAGGTGTTTCCTACAACCATTTCTTGTTCTTTTGCCCATTCTACAAGTCTGTATCCTCTTTCATTTCTTTCTCCCAAACCATGGTTGCCTACACTGCATCCATCGCCTTGCTTTCCTATTTTTGCGTTGAAATCACCCATTATGATATTTATTTCTGATTTTTTGCAGTTCTTCAAAGCAGACTCCATGTCGTTATAAAATTCCTCTATACTTTCTTCACTGCATTCACTTGTTGGGGCATATACTTGAATATTTCTTTTAAAAGGTCTTCCATTTAATTTTACTAATAGAACTCTGTCTGACACAGCTCGATATCCTTTGACAGAATTTGATGTTTGTTTATCTAATATAATGGCTACACCTCTTTGGTGTTCTTCTCCCCCAGAGTAAATAATCTTATAATCATCTCCTGTCTTTATCCCTGCCCCTTTCCATCTCATTTCCGATATTCCTAATATGTTAATCTTCTCTCTCTCCATTTCTTGTTTGATGTTTTCTAATTTTCCATCTGCATTCTTGCTATGCTAAGATATAAGTTGTGATTTTCACTATTAAATTGGGTTGAGTAGTGAAAATCACAACCTATATCACAACTATGTATGTTACTAGAACAATATCATTAACCAAGAATATTACTAGAACAATATCCTTAAACAAGTATGTCACAGGAACAATATCCTTAACTATGCATGTTACCAGAACAATATCCTTAACAAAGCATGTTACTAGAACAATACCCTTAATCAAATATGCCATATGAACAATATCCTTAACCAAGAATGTTACCAGAACAATATCCTTAAGCAAGAATGTCACAGAAACAATATCCTGAACTATGTATGTTACTAGAACAACATCATTAACCAAGAATGTTACTAGAACATATATCCTCAACCAAATAGTCACAGGAACAATCATGTTACTAGAACAATATCCTTAATCAATTATGCCACATAAACAATATCCTTAACCAAGAATGTTACTGGGAAAATATCCTTAAGCTATTATGTCATAGGAACAATATCCTTAACAAAGTATGTCACTGGAACAATATCATAATTCCTTAGCTCTTTCAGTCCCTAAAGGTTACAGCAGATAACATAAGTGCATAATGACCTTAAAAACAAAAAGAGCATGAGCGAATTGAGTGGCAGCTTGCTGTCTTGACAGACGAAAGTATGTGGACTGGAATTTGGCCAAAGTTCCATCACACAATGCCTGGGCATAGCTTCAGAGAACATGTGTTGCCCACGCAGCATGTTCCCTCTCTCGGTCTTGCCTTGTTTTTTCCAGAGGGAGGGATAACCAGTATGTCTGGAACAAGATAGGCAGCAGACGCTGGCGGTTCAGCATCAAACCTCCAAGAGCAGGAGGTGAATCTCACCTCCAAGAACAGGAGGTGAGTAGCGGCCAGACCCCTGCATCGGTGGGATTTGATTTAGAGGCGTTCAGTCATATCTCGCAGATGAGGGTCATGAGTATTGTGTCCGGACCTGTATGAGCATGTACACCTGTCTATCATAAGTGTCTGGACCAATGTAAATATGATCCAACAAACTGAGGGCAGGAGGCACAGGCATAAAATGCAGTCACTTACTGCGACACCAGTCTCGTCTTACTGATGCGGAAACTGTGACAGAGATTGTCACTCTTGCATTGGACTTAAGTCACCAGCGGTGCTGTCAGGTGCCTCCCCAGAGGCACAACTCTATAGTCCTACAGGACTGAAAGAGGCCTACTACAACAGAAATTAAACTTGGTACCAAACTTAGCTACAGCATGATCAGAAACCTGGAGAATGAATAAACCAACTACTAATAAATTACAAATATTCATTAACCGCTGCCCACACAGAATAGGACTAAAATGGTATTACAGAATCACTAATGCTGAGCTTATGCGGATAACTAAACAAATTCCAGCGAATCAAAAGGTGAGGAAAAGAAGCTGCAAATGGAAATGTGATATAATAAGAAAACCTGCCAATAGTATACGCTGAGAGTACTTTCTCTGGAATCCACAGTGCAAAATAAAAATAGGTATACCTAACAACATATAGAGAAGAGAAGAGACAAATGAATAATACAGGGCGAACAAGGAGGAAGCTGCAGGAGATGACAAAAGATAGGAGGGCTTGGGGTGAATTGATTGAGAGCACGTTCTCCATTCAGGGAGAAAAGACAAAAGACGGAGGAGGAAAAATGTGCATGTACGTTTATGTATTCATACGCGTTTACATACATATGTGCATCACTGTGTGCATAAAAAAGTAAAAAAAAAAAAAAGCGACAATGAATGAGGAAGAGAGAGAAAGGGACAAAAACAACAACAGATGCACAAAAACAGCCTATGAATTTCACCCACATCACATCATTCATAATCTGAGACAACCCAATACCAAACAAAGCCACAATGGAACATACCTGTCTGAGCCCAGCAGTCTGAATATTCTGGTTTTATCACAAATTTCCTGAGTAACCTGTTGACATTAGTTTTAAAAGTTAGTTATAAAAATCAATTAAGTCTGTACAATAATAACAACAGCAATACAGCTATCGCCAGCAGTCGTCATCACCACAGCAGTAGTTGTTAGTAGCAGTAGCAGCAAGTAGTAGCAGCAACAGCAAGAAGTAACAGCAGCAGCAAGAGCAGCAAATTTAATAGAAACAGCAGCAGCAGCATGTAGCAGTAGTTGTTTTTGTTACAGTACAGGGTGTTTGTAAAGTCTCACTACACTTTGTATGTAGAACAATTTTGAAAAATTAAGTATATGAAAAGTCATCAAAAACAAAAAATTTGCTAAAAATTCATTAAATTAGTTACAATAGTCACTGCTATCGTCTAACACTGTTTTTGAGAAGCTGGAAGGTACTAATGAAGTATTCATTACAACTTATTCAACTTAACGTAATGCGATAAGGAGGTTGTTTATCAGGAAATCTTGCTATAAATCTTTGAACAACCATTCATGTGTATCGACCGCCATTTCAAAGCACTTGTTCAACCAAAAGTAATTATTTCTCCCGTTGATAAAACCATTCTGTTTGAAGTGCAAAGAATTGCTCCAGCAGATGACAGCCATTAGCTGCATATTGCTTCATGATGGACTGTGGAGCACATTTTCGATGACGTCCCGTACTTCATTTTTCAAAATTGTTCTACATACAAAGTGTAGTGAGACTTTACAAACACCCTGTAGTAGTAGTAGCAGCAGTAGTAAAAACAAAGATAACAGCCTCCTTCTGTCACATGTGAACCTCACAAGCAGAAATCCTCCAGCCACACTACCTGGTCTTCCCTTCAGCTGATTCTTTGCTCCTATGTTTGCTGAAGCAGTCTCCTTTCAACAAGTGATGTGCCTTACAGTGGCTCTCAACATATTATGGACAGAAGTCTTGTCTTCTCAGGGTCTGGAGTCTATTACTAAGGCTTTCATGTCTCGCTTGCACTGTGCCGGTGCTTGGTGAAGGGGTTACAAACATAATTCACTGGTTTTCATACAATGGTATGAGTACCGGTAATTCAGAAAGCAATGGCAAACTACTAAACGTAAACTTGCCAAGAAATCAAGAACAGCCAACAAATGCTAGGGTTGACTGTGACGTCCTGTAAAGAAAACACAACTCACTTTTGCACCCATCTTTGAGTCATAGCTGTAGACATTCAATTTTTCCGTGACTTTTTGCCAAATGTACACTGCTACTGTCCTTTGCCAGCATCACAACAGGCTAAGAACAACAGTTCCATTATTTAATTTCTTTGTTTTCATTATAGCATCAGTACCATTGCTGGAAGCTTTCCTGTGCTGAAGGGAAATGGTCTCTTGCCCAACCAGTCACAGTGTAACAGGATTTATTTAAACACCATGAGCTTTACCAAGGATTAAACACCCATAAGGTGCGAGGAGGACATTCTGACCCCTCGCCACCAGCTCCTTGATTAATTATTTATAAAGACTAATTTATTGCAGTCATGTTTTGTTGTTAGACTGTCTGTGGAGCTATTTGCTCTTTTAGTCAATGTAAGGCAGGTTCTTTCTCTTCTTCTGTCTTGTATTCCCTGTGGGTGCACAGACCTCAACTCAAGGCAATAATTCTATTTTCTGTTATCTCCTGCAGCTCACTCCAATGTCCTCCCCCATATAAAAAACTGTCATTTACTGCCTATAATACCTTGCAGTGTAGGACAGGGTGGGGTCTTGAACCTGTGGAATTAAGGCCGCCTAGCTAGTGCAGTCGCCGCGCACTGTGCAGGTTAGAGTTTTCTTTTTGCCCCGGACAGAAAAAAACTCCATGCCTTACCGAGGATTCGAACCCGGGTCTCCTGAAGGAGAGCCCGGCGTTCTAGCCACTCAGCCAGCCGCTCCACCATATTATTTATCTCTGTCTCTATTTCCCTTCTTTATGTGTTCTAGGCGTCCCTCTATTTTATTTGCTTTGTGGGTTCCAGAAAAAGGATTGTGTAGTCTGCCATTTCTTTGATTGCCTTGAAGTGTTTTGGGAAGATACATGTCAGTTACCTAGAATGGCATCTAGTTAAAAAGTTAGTTAGTTGACAGATCATCCTCATTGCACATCGAACCATTCAGTCCATAAGTGTTCGGATCCCCTCCTCAGCAAATCCCGCAGCGTGTAGCGGCTAGCGACACCAGTTCTATGTTGGTTTATCAATCTTTTTTGCCTTCCTGCACAGTGTTCTTGTTTGGCCACACCACTTTTAACTTGCTGTTCTTACAGTCCGACCATGGTTTTAGATTTACAGTCATCATTTGGTTCTCGCAAACGACTTACTTCTCGTAGAGCAGTGGTTCTCAACCGGTGGGGAATTCCCCCCCCCCCCCCCCCCCCCCCCCGGGGAATTTTAGGGTTGGGGGGAGGAGGGGGGAATTAAGATTATTTCAAAATCATGTTAATACAAGAGCTGATTACTTGATATTAATTTTCCCTCCATACTTTATGATTCCGTACTTCTCGCCCTTCTGATATTTGTTTTATAACGTAAGTAGACCCGCAAAAAAACATTCTATGTAGACGTCTAGACTTGTTCTAGTATGTGTTATTAAATTTAGCTTCCATTTTTATGTATACTGTGAAGGGGTGCGGAAGGGGGGGGGGGGGGGGGGGATTTACGGGGAGGAAATATGAAAGAGGGGGAATGACATTTTGAACATATGGTGAAGGGGTGCATAGGTAAAATAAAAAGGTTGAGAGCCACTGTCGTAGAACATTGATTATATCAGCCTGGTCCATGGCTCGTCCACCCTCCACAGTAGCCTTACCTGCAAGCCTGTCTGCCTACTCATTTTCTTGTACAGCCACATGCCCTAGCACGAAAATAAAGCTAATCTTTGCCAGCCATGATCACTCCAGAGACAAGAACCACTCTCTCCGGACCCACCCCCATCTCTATCTTCCTGAGCATACTCATTGAGAAAGGCATCTGTCTAGAGCAGTGGTTCTCAAACTTATTTTGCCCCCCCCCCCCTTTTCACCATATGTTCAGAATGTCATTCCCCCCTTTCCTATTTCCTCCCTATAAACTCCCCCCCCCCCCCCCACAGTATATGTAACAATGGAATAATAGCACATACTAAAACAAGTCTAGACGTCTACATAAAACGTGATTTGCGGGTCTACTTACGTTATAGGACGAATATTAGAAGGGTGAGGAGTACAAAACCTAAAGAATGGAGGAACCCCCCCCCCCCCCCCCCCCCCACCGGAAACCCTAAAATTCCCCCTGGGGGGGGGGGGGGAGAAATTCTAAAACCGGTTGAGAACCACTGGTCTAGTGGAAGTAAACTTGACAGAAATGAATGCTGAGGTCGGACACACTGAACTTTGAGGTGCATTACTAGATGTGATGCATTCGGTTCACAAGAAGAATGAAGAAGAAGGTGAAGTACCTTGAAGTTACATGTACAACATCTCCTTAACTGAATCAGCCATATCATTGATTGGTGCGCAACACTGGATCACATTCAAGTTGACATCTGCACCATCTTGCATCGGGGACTGCTCAAAGCCCCAAGAAAACAAGCGCACCAGGTACAACACTCAAGTAAATTCTTATTTTTGCCAAGCACTAGGTCACCTAACCAAATGGTGGGAAGTAAAAACAACAAGGATGGCCTAAAGGAGAGGTTCCCAAACCACGGCCCGTGGGCCACTTGTGGCCCGCCAGCTGTAATAGAGTGGCACACGAGGCCTCGTTGTTTAATATACTCTTCTTCTTCAGCATTCCGAGCCATTGAGGTTCTTTGCTGCAGATACAAGCCATCTCCATTCGTCTATCTGGTTGACCTACTCTTGCCAGTCGCTGCTTCCAAGTGCTTGTAGGTCTCTATGTATATTATCTCTCCACCTTCTTCTTGGTCTACCTCGGGATCTGCGGTCATTTATTTCCTGAGTGTAAGCGAGTTTTGTTTCCCTATTATCTTCCATTCTTTCTATATGCCCCAGCCATTGCAGTCTATTAGCCTTCATGATACCAGTGATTAGCGGGGCCTTAAACAGATCATAAATGTTTAATATAATATGTTTTAATAATTTTAAAAAAAAATATAGTCCGAGCGCCCATCAGCGTGCGATAATTTATTCTGCTTGTAGTTGTTATGCTTATATATTATCGAATGCGCCTGTTTCAGTTCACAATGAAACGTTATGAATTTACAATCCCCCCTTGTAAAAAATTC
>JACEFZ010010201.1:0-12135 GCA_014155875.1 Cepaea nemoralis | reverse complement strand
ACGACCGACTGATCGACTGGCCTACCGACTGTCTAACTGACAGAATGAATGACTGACTGGTTGACTGATTGATTAGCTAACTATCTAACTAACTAACTAACCACCTAACTAAAAAACTAACTAACTAACTAACTAACTAACTAGCTAACTAACTAACAAACTAAGTAACTAATTATCTAACTATCTTACTAACTAATTAACGAACAAACGAACGACCGAATGAATCAACTAACTAACTAACTAACTAACTAACTAACTAACTAACTAACTAACTAACTAACTATTCATTGGCACCTTTCCGTCTTGACAGACGATAGTTTGGTACATTGTGCTTCAAAAGGGCTTAATAACTACGACCCATGGCGGTGGCGAGTGTGGCTGGTAAGGCCAATTCTTGCTGCAAATGTTTGCCCACAGTAGGTGCATGTGAAAACATGGTCATTTCCACCATTTTGGACCATCTTACGTCTCTCACGCTCTGTGTGTGCTTTATCTGCAATCATTTTCTCCTTTGTCTTTATTCCATTTCTGATAGTTGCCCTCCATGCAACACGTTCAGCGGCGACGTGCTCCCAATGTGCATTATCAATGCCTGTATCAATCATGTCCCGCTTACACACATCTTTGTATCGTAGTAAAGGCCGACCCTGAGATCGCCTACCCGTCTGTAATTCACCAAAAAAGATGTCCTTTGGTATTCTACCATCATCCATCCTCCTAACGTGTCCTATCCATCTAAGTCTACGAAGACTGAGCATGGAATACACCGTCACACAACCTGATCTTTCCAATACTTCAGTATTTGTGATTTTGTCTTGCCATTTAATACCAAGTATTCTTCGCAGACACCGCATATGAAAGCTGTTTAAACGTTTCTCTTGGCGTGAGTAAGTTGTCCAGGTTTCACTGCCATAAAGAAGAGTACTAAGGACACAGGCTATTGTAGACGAGGACTTTTGTTTTGGCAGTAAGCTTCCTGTTCTCCCAGACTCTTTTTGCCAACATGTTCATTGTTGTTGCTGCCTTGCCAATCCTGATGTTGATTTCCTGATCGAGGGATAATTTGCTATTTACCTCTGATCCTAGATATGTAAAATGGTCTACTATCTCCAGTTCGGCGTCGTCAATAAAGATTGATGATACACCATGTGCACCTTGTGACATAATCTGTGTCTTCTTTTTGTTAATTGTTAAACCAAATTCAGAACAAGCATTGGAGAATGCAGATAGTAGATGTTGTAATTCTTCCTCAGAGTGGGTCGTAATCGCAGCATCATCCGCAAAAAGCAACTCTCTGATTAGTACCCTGCTAATTTTGGTCTTGGCCTTCAATCTCTGAGCATTATAGAGGCCACCATCTGAGCGTGAGTGAATGTTTATACCGTCATCCTGATCACGAAAGGCATATTTCAGTAGAAGTGAAAAGTATATCCCAAAGAGTGTGGGGGATAGTACACAACCTTGCTTAACTCCACTCTTGATTTCAAACTCTTCTGAAGTTGAGCCATCAAACTTGATTATACCCTTCATGCCTGTGTGGGACGATTCCACAATGGACAGAAGAGTTGGTGGGCAGCCAATCTTCTTTAGTGCTTTGAACAGACCCTCACGACTGACCAAATCGAATGCCTTTGTGAGGTCGATGAAGGCAATAAACAGTGGCTGATTTTGTTCCCGGCATTTTTCTTGCATCTGTCGCAATGAGAATATCATATCAATGGTAGACCGGTTCTGACGAAAGCCGCACTGTGATTCGGGGTAGACTTGATCTCCCAGGACTTGAAGTCTGTGCAGGACAATTCTGGCAAATACTTTCCCAACAATACACAGAAGTGAGATACCCCTATAATTGTTCTCCTAATAGCACAAAGCCTGGGCTAAAATAAAGAAACCATGTGTTGCCCATGCAGCATGATCCCTCTCTCGGCCTGCCTAGTACACTCAAGAGGAAAGTTAACACCTATACATCTGGAACAAGACAAGCTGCAGAAGCTGCCGGATCAGCAAAGCAATGCTCTAACTGTCCGCCTGTCGGAGCTTCGATCCTAGACCAGCTGCCAACCAAGGCTTAGGGCCTGGTCTGCCCTGCCATGACTTATTTTGTCTTTGGGTTGCATTTCCTCGCACCAGGATAAGGCTAGTACCCTCCCAATTGCACTCTTCCGCCCGAAGCCGTTAGCACAATGTGGGGTGTCGGGTTTGGTAAGCGCCGCCCAACATTCGGCGCTGACAGAAAGCAGGTAGTACCGTCTACTGTCATACGGTAGCTCAGTCATATCTGACTAAGACCTGACTTCGTATACATACATACATACATACATACATACATACATACATACATACATACATACATACATACATACATACATACATACATACATACATACATACATACATACATACATACATACATACATACATACATACATACGTACGTACGTACGTACGTACATACATACATACATACATACATACATACATACATACATACATACATACATACATACATACATACATACATACATACATACATACATACATACATACATACATACGTACATACATACATACATACATACGTACATACATACATACGTACATACATACATACATACATATACACATACATACATACATACATACATACATACATACATACATACATACATACATACATACATACATACATACATACATACGTACGTACGTACGTACGTACGTACGTACGTACATACATACATACATACATACATACATACATACATACATACATACATACATACATACATACATACATACATACGTACATACATACATACATACATACATACGTACATACATACATACATACATACGTACATACATACATACGTACATACATAGATACATACATACATATACACATACATACATACATACATACATACATACATACATACATACATACATACATACATACATACATACGTACATACATACATACATACATACATACATACATATGTACATACATACATACGTACATACATACATACATACATACATATACACATACATACATACATACATACATACATACATACATTCTCTCTCTCTCTCTCTCTCTCTCTCTCTCTCTCTCTCTCCTCTCTGATGCCCATCTATACAGCAAGGCACACACATAAACTCCTTCCCATATACATATAATCGACACATACACACTTTTACATACGCAAATACACAAACACTCACACAGTCGTGCACCCACACAGTCACACACCCACACACACTTCCTTTCAAACAAACACATACAAAGAAAATTAAGAGATGAACAGGTGGGCTCCGACCAAATAGATCCTGCCTGAACACATAATCTCACTATGTATAATAATTTAGTGAAGCAGTTACTGAAAGTGTCGCTTTACGCTGGGTTAGTGGACTATGAAAAGGCATTTGACAGCATTGATGAGGTACCGTAGGTTCGCAGAGAAAATCATTAACTTAATAAAGATAACATGAAGGGACATGAGGTACAATGCTCACCATGGTGGAACATTAGCATTTGAAATGTGAGCAAGTCTGAGGTGAGCAAGGCTGAACTGGCAACAGCGCTCACTCTTAAATTTACGGTGTGGTGATGTCGAGATGGCGTGTTAAACCCCCACACATGTCAGGTGGACTAAAATGTTGACTTCTCGTCCTTGACTTGGAGACGTAAATTAAGTACCTCAGAAGTCGAAGTGTTTTCGTCTAATGGCAAGGGATACTGGGGACAGGGGAAGCTAATCCTCACGCAAATATCAGTTCAGTGCATTAGAAGTTGTAGTTGTCCCCTCAATCTTGCCAGTTGTCATCAAGTTCTCCAATTTATTTCTTCTCATAAAGTGTCCACAAAAACCGACTGTCTACGTCTAACATCTCTAATCAGTTTACGGTTTTCAGTTGTTTCTTGTAGGACTTGGTCATTACGTTTTCTGTCTACCCGTGGTAATCTTTGCATCTTCCTCAGAAACCACATTTCCACTTCCATCAGGTGCTTTTCAGCTTGGCTGCTCATTGATCACGCTTCATATTCATACAAAAGTACAGTTTCAATGTGGTACTTCAACACTCTTTTTCTCGTTGCAAATGACATCATTTTATTGATCAGTATGTTTCTCATCTTGCAAAAGTTTACTTCGCGAAGGTGATTCGTGTTTTATTCTCTTCAAGGCATCTCTTATCAGATGTTATGATTGTTCCGAGATAATTGTACCAATTCACTTGGTTAAGAATATTCCCATTTACTTGTATATTACATTGTGGTATTTCGTTCTTCCTAGTGACAACCATAATCTGTATCTTCATAGAATTTAATTCTAACCCTTATTGTTCACTGTGTGCAACAACCGCATCTACTAAATGTTGCAGATCCTGCTCATTGTCTGCAGTCAATACTGTATCATCCGCATATCAAATGTTATTTATGTTACATCTCCCAATGGTGATTCATTTCATGACTTCTACATTTTCGAAAATATGTTCACTGTTCAGGAAAATAAGATATGGAGACATTACAATCCTTGTCGCTTAAATCTCTTAATAGGCTGATATTGACTTATTTCATTATCAGTCTTTATGGTAATTTGTTGTTTCCAATATATTGTTTATTTTCACAAGCCTAAGGCCTTTCGCATCAATTTGTAGATCTGCAAGCATCTTCACCATGTTGACGTGTCTTACGTTATCGAAAGCCTTTGTGTAGTCAATAAAGCAAAGATGTAAGTCTTTGTTTACTTCTATTGAACGTTCAGTTAATGTTCTCAGCATATACACAGCATTTACTGTTCGCTTGCCTTCTGAGAATCCACACTGTTCTTCTCCTATTTCTGGTTGTATTTTCTTCCTAACTCTATGCATGATGATTCTTTGCAAATTCGTTCGTGATGTGGCTCATTATACTAATTGTTCGATGTTGATCACATTCCAATTCTCCTGATTTCTTCCAGATTGCAATAAATATAGAATTGCATAATTCAGTAGGTATATCTCCAGTATCATATATTGTGTTCAGCAATCTGGTGACTTGGTCTAGTCCATATTCTTCTAAAGCATTAATCATTTCTGTTATATAATGTTGTCTGGACTCGGGGTCTTGCCCGTTTTCATTTGACAAGGATACATGACACAGAACGTTCGTCATTTCATGGAATGCTCTCTTTTTTCGGCGTATTCTGCATGTTATATCTGAACTGGTTTCTTTATCTATTGTTATCTTCGACCCTTGATAGTTAAATCTATTTTCTTGTTTCAGCGTTATCCCCTTTGCTGTCAATCTACACCCTGGTTGCTTTTATATTTCTTGATCGTGATCATCTGTCTTTTGTTTTAAGTTTTGATTTAGTCCTTTTTTCACTTTTAGTGGTTACAATGCTAACAGTTCTTGCAGATTAGTCGCAGCACTATCTCATCGGCATAATGGTTTAATCCAGCTTAATTATACTTATTTGCCCATCTTTAAAGCCTGGTTTATCTCATATCAATTTCCAAATTTTTGAGGAAATATCTGCGAAGGAAAGGCGAATAAGAAAGGAACGTGTTAGTACATGTAGTAACCCAAGTCTTCACACAGTAATGACAATATCCGCAATGGGACTACCTTTTAAGACAAGTGAAACAATGGAGAAAGTCGAATAGAGGCCCAAGAGATGTGGATATACAGACAAATATGTTGTATGTCATGGAAACAAAAACAATCAAATACAGAGGTTCTAGAAAAACTGCGAATGAAAAGAGAGTTGATGAAAGAAATAAAAAAGAGGCAAGTGAAATATTTCGGCCACGTTAAAAGACATAATACTCTTATAAAAACCACTCTAGAGGGCACGGCCGAAGGCAAGCGAGCAAGAGTTAGACGATACAAGTGGAACGATAACATCAAGAGATGGACGAAAATCAATCTGACAGAATGTACAGTCAAGGCGAGAGACAAACAGTGTTGGAGATCCAATGCAGCCAACCTTCATTGTGGAGACGGCACCTGATATATTGACTGAGGCAATGGAAATTTTAATACGCCTTAATGCGTATCGGGTATATGGTGCTAGACCCATATTTTATAGACCAACCGGAACTCAGTGGGTGCTGTATTCAGTATGTCACCGGCCCTCTACTTCCCAAGACACTTCCTGCTAGCCAAATTAAACTGAGTCGACCCCAGAGGACAGGTCAATTTAAACTGGGTCGACACAAGAGGGCAGGTCAATTTAAACTGGGTCGACCCAGGAGGACAGGTCAATTTAAACAATAAGCGTCGATGATGATTCGATATCATGACCATAGGGCGGGCAGGTGGGTGTCGTGGGTGTCTGTCCACTAGGCTACGACAGCTCCCAAGACAATCTGTACTTTAACTTGTCTCTTATAGACCGCATTGTATGCGTGCTGTACAAAAGATAACGCACCCCCCCCCCCCCCCCATAAATCAAACAATCAGGTGCCGTCTCCACAATGAAGGTTGGCTGCAATGGATCTCCAAAACTGTCTGTCTCTCGCTCTGACTGTACATTCTGTCAGATTGCTGTTCGTCCATCTCTTGATGTTATCTTCCCACTTGTATTGTTGTCTACCTCTTGCTCGCTTTCCCCCAACCTTGCCCTCCAGTATATTTTTTTTTTTTTTTTAAAATAAAAGTGTTATGTCTTTGAACGTGGCCGAAATATTTCACTTGTCTCTTTTTTTTTGTATTTCTTTCATCAACTCTCTTTTCATTCCCAGTTTTTCTAGAACCTCTGTAGTTTATTGTTACTGTTTCCATGAAATACGACAATGGACACACCAATTATCTGCATGAGGCATATCCTGGCGCTACCTACAATGACGGATAGGCATAGGGTCCTACAGGCCAAATGGTACCTGAGAGTTGCCGCAGACAGGGATCACCCGCTGCATGCAGCAATGGATATGGTAAAGGGTCATAGACTAAGACGAGGCAGGTCCTGGATGGCACAGGCAGAACGTTCTATAAGTCAGGTGTGTGATCTAGAGACCATCAATCGTGAAAGAGAGTGGGTTGAAGTTCCGGATGACATGACGGACTGGCACAATGTAACAATAACACTGGGTCGTGAGTGCAGAGAACGGGCAGCGGCCGCACTGAGTTTGAAGTGCAACAGCTGATCCAGAGCAACACACATCAAGGTGACATAGTCATCTACACAGATGGGTCAGTGGTGAGAAACAGACGTAGTGGCTGGGGCTTTATTGCAAAGGCTATTGGTCGACACTTGAAAAAGGAGAGTCTGGCATATGAGACTACAACCTCTAGTATGAGAATTAAGGTGGAGGCAGTAACAGCGGCATTGCGGTGGATAGAGGAGACTACTGCAACAAACGTGTTCATTACGGATTCAAAGAATATGCTTAGCAAGGTGGAGAAAGGAATGTTTCGTGTGAAATGGCTCTCGTCGCTTCAGAGGTCACAGATTGTGAGAATTGTATGGATATTTTGCCCTGGCCATGCGGGTGTACGGGGGAATGAACAGGCTGATAGGCTAGCAAGGAATGCAACCCTTGGTGGTATCTTGCCTATGGGGGAAGTGGTCGTGCGCTTGTGGGACCAGGTGGAGAAGGCGGAGGAACAGATTGAGAACCCATATGTGGAAAGAATGAGATTGCGGGGGATCGGCAGGGGTTCTGGAAGAATCTCAAAACTGAGAGGGAAGACCAGGAGAACATTTAATCAGATAGCGGTGGGAACGTTTAGTAGTATGACTCTTTGCTGGCTGTTGAACGAGGGGACTGAGCACGTACGGGAATGTCCTGAGTGCAGTGATGTCGGTTCTTGACTCAACTCAACTCAACAACCTTTGAATATAAATATCCAGGGCATCTATTCGACTTTCTAATTGCCTGTTCAATGTCCAGGCTTCCGCGCCATACAGTAGTGTTGAATATTAGTAACATTTGACAATTCTCATTTTTCTCATTTCATCTCATCTCATCATGTTCCTCTTGTACCTTGCGGTGTCGAGGTGAAGTATAAACTTCGTGAGAGTGCCCGGTTATGGGCTTCGTATATCGACATTCCCATGGATTCTGTTATTCCCTCCGTCCAACGTTTACGTGGTCGGCCTCTTCCTCTGTTTCCATCTGGTCTGTACATCATTGCTTGTTGTGGCATGCTGTTGACTGGTAGCCTACTTGCATGGCCAAACCATTTGACTTGCTGCTTTCTAATAAAATCTAGAGCAGCTTTAACCCCCACTTTAGTCCTGATTTCTTCATTTCTGATCTTATCTCTTCTTGATACGTTGAGTATTCTTCTCAGGAACCTCATTTCTGTTGTTGTGATTTTTCTTTTCTCTTTTTCTGTCATTGTCCAGGTTTGGCATTGGTAGCACAGAGTTGGTAGGAAGATTGTGTTGTAAAGTGCTTTCTTAGTAGTTATTGATACATGTTTGTTCTTTAATATTGGTGCCATTTGTCCAATGAGTTGATTTGCCTTATTGCACCTATTTTCGATCTCGTCTTCTGATCTGCCATTTGATGATATTATACTTCCTAGCTACTTGAAGCTCTTTACTTGTTTCAAGGGATGTTCGTTTAGGTGAATTGTTGCTGTTTGTTCTTCTTTAGTTATAGTCATTACCTCTGTTTTGCTTGTGCTAATTTTCATGTTATGTTCCCTACACATTTCGTTTAGACTATTCATGTGGTCTTGTAATTCAGCTTCTGATTTTGCTATTAATGTTTGGTCGTCCGCAAACAGGAGTTCTCTAATGGTTAGATTTGCAGATGGTTCTTCTTCTTTGTTCTCGTCATGCGGTATTCTTGCTGTCTCTGCTTGGCTGGTTTCTTTACATATGTTGTCTATATATGTTATGAACAAGAGAGGGGACAGGACACAACCTTGTCGTACTCCAGATCTTATGGTGAAGGGTTCTGAGTGTTCTCCAGTTGCTCTCACTATGCATTCACTGTTGTTGTATAAACTTCTACATAGGTTTGTTAGATGTGTACTCACTCCATATTGTTTAAGGATTTTCCACAGCTTATTTCTATCTACCCTATCAAATGCCTTTTCTTGGTCGACAAAGGCTAAGTAGAGTGTTTCATTGAATTCAATTGATTTTTCTATAAGTTGTCTAAGAGCAAAAATGGCGTCTGTGCATCCTTTGTTTTTCCTAAATCCAAGCTGCGTTTCGCTTAGCTGGGGTTCTAAAGTAGTTCGTAATCTTTTTTCAAGAATTTTGCAAAATATTTTCCCAGTATGACTCAACAGTGAAATGCCTCTGTATTTTGTGCAATTTCTTTTGGTGTCTTTGTTTTTCCAAATTGGGATAATTATGGTGTTTCCCCAGTCTCGTGGTGTCTGTTGTTCTACCCAAACATGGTTGAATAGTCTATGTAGCCAAGCTGTTCCTACTTCCCTTGCTGCTTTAATTAGTTCATTTGGTATTTCATCCTGTCCTGGTGATTTGTTTAATGGGGCTAATCTGATGGCTTCTATAATTTCTTCTTTTAGTATGTCTGGTTCTAGTTCCTCGGTGACATCTGTGTAGGTCTCTTGAATTCCTGTGACATCTGATGGGATGTTGAGAAGTTGTTCGAAATACTGCTTCCATCTTATTAGGATCTGTTTTTGTTCACTTATTGGTTCTCCATTTTCGCTGTTAATTATTTCAGTTGGGTCAAAGGGTTCTCCTCTGGTTCGCATTGCACTTATCTTTTTGTAGAAGTTTCTGGTTGCCTCCTTGTAGTTTTTATTTAGGGTTTCTCCATACTCTTCCCAGTCGTTTTGTTTTTCCCTCTTTACTATTATACTCACATGTCTTCTCGCTATTCTGTATTCTCTGTAATCACATTCCTGTTTGCTCTTCAACCACTTTTTATATTTTTCCTTTTTTTCTTTTACCGCTTTCTTTACTTCTGCGTTCCACCAACTTGTTATTTTCTTTATCCGTGTTTTGCGTTTTTTCGTGGTTCCGCATGTTATTTTTGCAGTATTTAAAATGCTTGATTTGAACATCTCCCATTCTTCTTCCACTGTTTTTCTTTCCGTAGGTAATTTTACAAAGAGTTCAGTTAGTTCTTTCTCATAATTTTCCCTTACTGCCTCGTCTTTAAGGTTTTTTAAGTTTACTGATTCACATGGCATGTATTTTCCTGCTCTTTGTTTTCTTCTTCTAATGGTTCTTATTGTGGCAACGACTGCTTTATGATCTGTGTTTATACTGAAATTGGGCACTGCTCTTGCATCTAATATATTTCTCTTTCTGTTATTTCTTGTTAATATAAAATCAATTTGGCTTTTAGTATCTAGATTGTTCCATTTATACCAGGTGTATACTTGCGAATCTTTATGTTTATAGAATGTTTTTGTTATATAGAGGTCGTGTTGGCTGCAAAGCTCTATCAGTCTACTTCCGTTATCATTCCTTTCATTTTGCTGATCTCCAAATGCTCCCAGGTGTTTTTCTATGCCCACTCTGTTATGTCCTAGTCTTGTATTGAAGTCTCCCATAACTATGATGTTGTCCTGCTTATCTATTTTTATTTAGCACGTCATGTATGTCTTCGTAGAAGTCCTCGCAATCTTGCTCATTATTGTTTGCATTACATGGTGCGTATATCTGTACATATGTTGTGATTGTTTGTTCTTTTATTCTCACTGTTATGATTCTTTCTGATATATATTTTATTTCTAGTATTCCTCTTGCTAGCCGTGGTTCGATGACTATTCCCACACCGTGTCTTGCTCTTTCTTGCTGTTCTACTCCAGAGTAAACAAACGTGTAACTGCGGTGGAGCTCCTTGCATCCTTTCCCTTTTGTTCTGGTGTCCGCTATTCCCAACAGACCAATATTCCTCTTCTCCATTGTTTCTATAAGCTCTTCTTCTTTACTATTGAAACCACAGACGTTGATTGTGCCTATTTTTTGAATCGCTGATCTATCTCGTAGTCCATTAACATTGCCGGGTCGATAGCCGTTTGGGTCAGTCCGTTTATACTTCTTAGTTTTTCTACGAGCAGTATGAAGATCCCCTGCCGGCTTGCTAGGCCAGTCGCAGGTTTAGGACACTAATCTGACCACAGGGAGTCCATCCCCTATGGCGAGCCCGGTCTGCACCATGTGGAGGTGGGGGTTGACTTGTGTAGTCTGCGGGTCATCGGCAGGCAACTAATTTTCGCTCTTCACCCCTCCTGGGAGAGGCTAGCCGATCCTAACCCTGCTGGCTGCAGGGCCAGGCGCATTCCACACCTTACAGACCTTCTCATTTTTATGCGTTGTTAATCTCTCTAAATGTTAATATGATTTCATGCTGTTGAAAGCAAACTCATTGGACAAATGGCACCAATACTAAAGAACAAACATGTATCAATAACTACTAAGAAAGCACTTTACAACACAATCTTCCTACCAACTCTGTGCTACCAATGCCAAACTTGGACAATGACAGAAAAAGAGAAAAGAAAAATCACAACAACAGAAATAAGGTTCCTGAGAAGAATACTTGTCAACAACTCATGTGTCAGGCATCATCGGATTACTTCTTCCACACCACACAAGAAACTTGCAAGTCGTGTGAAAGGAATTGAATGGTACATTTTATTGCCGTTGGCTCTTTACAAGTACATACCAGTCGCTATCAAACCACACACAAAGCCACAGAATTGCCTATCACTAGTTTCCTAAACCCTATCTCTAATCTCTATCTATTTGGTTACACAAAACTCCTATCAATATCTAACGATCTGCTCTCTACAATGTCAGTCCCCGGTCTGACTAGTTGGCTCGCGTGGTTACACACCACGCGGAAGGACCTTGAGGTGTCCTTCGGCTTTCTGCGTGCCGTTGTACTTGGCACGCTGACATTAGCTGTCTTTGGTTGAGTGGCAATCGTGGCGATCCCGTATGCGTGATTCTGTCGTGACCAGAGTGCTAGCTATCTGGTCAACGTCTCCGTGTCTCATGAGAGAACCAGTTAATAGTCCCCCATTCTATCACCTACCCCGCCCTTATATCGGGGCACTGTATCACCTCCGTCCTTCATGTACCAGTCTTTGACACACACCCTCCCCTCCTGTGTTGCGTCATCAACTTTGACTCATTGGTTGTGACGCAAGGGGTTTCTAAAAAATTAGTGTCTCTAATTTTTGAGAAACCCCTTGCG
>JACEFZ010010200.1:0-11365 GCA_014155875.1 Cepaea nemoralis | reverse complement strand
CCCGGCCCCCCCCCAACCCCAAATTTTTTTTTGGCCCGGGGGGGGAAAAAAAAGGAAGCCCGGAAAAAAATTGGTTGGGGTGGGGGCCCTAACGGCGCAAGAACGCAGCTCTGCTGTAAACAGGCACAACGCAATCACACCCGGAAAAAAAACCTCCGGATGAACGAAGAAGAAGAAGAATGTGTGTGATTTCTAATACAGATGATAGTAGAATGTGTGTGATTTCTAATACAGGTGATAGTAAAATGTGTGTGATTTCTAATACAGATGATAGTAGAATGTGTGTGATTTCTAATACAGGTGATAGTAAAATGTGTGTGATTTCTAATACAGATGATAGTAGAATGTGTGTGATTTCTAATACAGATAATAGTAGAATGTGTGTGATTTCCAATACAGATGATAGTAGAATGTGTGTGATTTCTAATACAGATGATAGTAAAATGTGTGTGATTTATAATACAGATGATAGTAGAATGTATGTGATATCTGATACAGGTGTTAGTAGATGAATGTGTGTGATTTTTAATACATGTGATAGTAGAATGTGTGATTTATAATACAGGTGATAGTAGAATGTGTGTGATTTCTGATACAGGTGATAGTAGAATGTGTGTGATTTCTGATACAGATGATAGTAGAATGTGTGTGATTTCTGATACAGGTGATAGTAGGGTTGCTGGTCCACGTTTGCGCCTGATGACATATCATAGGATAATTATGATGCGTTCATGTGAAGACTTATCACTTCACATCTCTACGTTGCCAGTACCGATACGACAATTCAGCGGTAATAGAAGAGGATTTGTGTAATATCTAGTAGTAGTAGTAGTAGTAGTAGTAGTAGTAGTAGTAGTAGTAGTAGTAGTAGTAGTAGTAGTAGTAGTAGTAGTAGTAGTAGTAGTAGTAGTAGTAGTAGTAGTAGTAGTAGTAGTAGTAGTATGGTTACAACTTCACTGCAAAGGTCGTCTCATAATTGCGCCGTTCCTACACCCGCAATAACCACACGAAATGCCCATCATTTGCCCATGTGAAGTAATGAAGGACATAACTTGGACAAGACCAAATCGCCCGAGCATAAACAACAGGCCGTCCACTAATTGAATATGTAGCTCATTGTCGATGGAGTACAACTGTTGGGCCAACACACAAGCAGCCTGCACATGCATTATCGCATAAGACGGCCACAGGGCTTGGCGGCAAGCAAGCCATCCTCCATTTTTTTTAACGTGCATTTGACCTTAGTCACCGATGACGCAAAAAAAAAAAAAAAATTCCGAATGAAATTCACAGCGCACAGAGTCACACCAAGCACTAAACTCTGTAGGTGGGTGATTGTAGGTGGGTGACAAAACCTGGTCCTCAAATCCTAACATGGTGAAAATGCAGTAGCAAACAGTGGCAAAAGACAATTATTTCTCCAAGATATTAACGGCCTGCCTACCTATCCACCGTGTAGACGAGGACTGTTTTTTTTTTTTTTTTGGTAAAGCGTTTATTAACGACAAAGATTCGGCATTATAACAGTAAACTACCATTGAGAGTGTCCCTGGAAACAACGGTTTGAGATCCACTGCGTGGTGAAAAAGTTTGTTGTCCTTACGCGAGGTCACGGAGTAAGTTGACCTTTCAGTGAAGTGACAAGAAGCTTGTGTTGATGGACGTGCAGACATGTCCGCTGTCAACGGCCTGTCTTGTATCTGGTGCAGGGGGCCAGGTTGCTGGCTGATTGACCCGGGCAGGTTATGGTCGGGAAGTGTCATGTGTGGGTTTGTCTGTCTGTCTGTGACTGTCGCTCCGTGCATTCATCCGTCTTCCTGCTCGCCCACGCCCACCTCACTTGTAAGTCTGCCTGCCCATATGTCTGTCTGTCTGTATGTCCTACCTGTCTGCCTGCATGTCCTGACTGCCCGCCTGCATGTCATCCTGCCTGTATGTCTGCCCGCCCTTATGTCTCCCTGTCAAAAAAAAAAACAACAACAGAAAACACGAGGATCTACCCCCAACCCAAATACACAATAAGCACACTTTGAGAGCTATATAAGCCGGCAAACCGGCACATTGCACGACTGTCTGTTACAGCCTGCTGGATAACTGTGCTTTGCGAATCACGCGAAAGTTATTAAACACGAAGAAGTTAACTGACTGCGCGCGCTGACACCCGCTAGCAAGTCGTAACGTTTTTATTTCGCCTCATTAACTAATTTGCTGTATACCTGCCGGTATTTCGTGTTTATTCATACTCGTGCAGTGAATATTTCGCTTTCATTTCCGCTTATTGCTAGCTCTTCAACTGTAGGAGTACGTTCATGATTTTGTTGTTGTTGTTATTATTATTATTATTATTATTATTATTGTGTGTGTGTGTGTGTGTGTGTGTGTGTGTGTGTGTGTGTGTGTGTGTGGTGTGTGTGTGTGTGTGTGTGTGTGTGTGTGTGTGTGTGTGTGTGTGTGGTGTGTGTGTGTGTGGTGTGTGTGTGTGTGTGTGTGTGTGTGTGTGTGTGTGTGTGTGTGTGTGTGTGTGTGTGTGTGTGTGTGTGTGTGTGGTGTGTGTGTGTGTGTGTGTGTGTGTGTGTGTGTGTGTGTGTGTGTGTGTGTGTGTGTGTGTGTGTGTGTGTGTGTGTGCGTGTATGTGTTGTGTGTGTTGTGTGTGTGTGTGTGTGCTTGTGTGTGTGTGTGTTGTGTGTGTTGTGTGTGTGTTGTGTGTGTTGTGTGTGTGTGTGTGTGTGGTGTGTGTGTGTGTGTGTGTGTGTGTGTGTGTGTGTGTGTGTGTGTGTGTGTGTGTGTGTGTGTGTGTTGTGTGTGTGTGTGTGTGTGTGTGTGTGTGTGTGTGTGTGTGTGTGTGTGTGTGTGTGTGTGTGTGTGTGTGTGTGTGTGTGTGTGTGTGTGTGTGTGTGTGTGTGTGTGTGTGTGTGTGTGTGTGTGTGTGTGTGTGTGTGTGTGTGTGTGTGTGTGTGTGTGTGTGTGTGTGTTGTGTGTGTGTGTGTGTGTGTGTGTGTGTGTGTGTGTGTGTGTGTGTGTGTGTGTGTGTGTGTGTGTGTGTGTGTGTGTGTGTGTGTGTGTGTGTGTGTGTGTGTGTGTGTGTGTGTGTGTGTGTGTGTGTGTGTGTGTGTGTGTGTGTGTGTGTGTGTGTGTGTGTGTGTGTGTGTGTGTGTGTGTGTGTGTGTGTGTGTGTGTGTGTGTGTGTGTGTGTGTGTGTGTGTGTGTGTGTGTGTGTGTGTGTGTGTGTGTGTGTGTGTGTGTGTGTGTGTGTGTGTGTGTAAGTAAAAAAATTAGTTTCATTAATATTAAATTTACTTCATTATATTAAGTTCTATATTGCTGGCGTGTGTCTAACCCTGCTCGTCCATTGCAATTTTGTATTTTGTTGAGTCTTTCCTCTGATATCTTTAAGTGTAGAAGTACTATATGTTTGGCGTTTCCTCTTCTACCTCAGATGTAGAAGCATGTAAGTAATCTTTCCTCTTCTACCCTAGAATGTGTTGGCACTTTCTTCTTCTCTCCTCTTCTACCCGAGATTGAATGGGTACTTGCATCTTCTCGTCTCTTCTACCCTAGCATGTAGAGAACCTTTCAAGCTTTATATTATTTTTCCATTATCAAACTTGCGAACAAAGACAAGCAGAAGGTCTCTCATATAAAATCGAACCAGAGATATAAGCAGAAATAAACTGTGCCCTACCGACCTGCCATACTATTGTGTTACTGTAACTGTGTAGTGGTTTTCATGTGGATTATATTCTAGTATTTCAATATTTTATCATTTCAGTATTTCAATATTATATTATTTCAGTATTTCAACATTTTATCATTTCAGTTGTCAATATGTTATGATTCTAGTATTTCAATACATTATCATTTCAGTATTTCAGTATTTTATCATTTCAGTATTTCAATATTTTATCATGCCAGTATTTCAATATTTTATTATTTCAGTATTTCATCATTCATCATTTCAATAGTTCAGTGTTATTCCAATAACTGACATTCTGTGGTAGTCTACAAGTGGAACTGTTCTTTCAATGTGGAATTTGAAAATACCTGGTCTGCAACAAGTTTGAGCTCTTCGTGTTCCTTAGGTAAAGTATTAGAAGTGGTATTGTTGTGTATGTATGTATGTGTGTGTGTGTGTGTGTGTGTGTGTGTGTGTGTGTGTGCGTGTGTGCGTGTGAGTGTGTGTGTTTAGTTGACAATCGTCTATTAAGTCCTTGTACTCTGTGTGTGTGAGTGTGTGCCCACGCTCTCGGATCTGTGAATGTGTTTGACAGTGTGCTCTGTGTGTGTGGGTGTGTGCCCACGCTCTCGGATGTGTGAATGTGTGTGAATGTGTGTGACCGTGTGTGTGCGTGCGTGCGTGCGTGCGTGTGTGTGTGTTTAGTTGACAATCGTTTGCTAAGTGCTTGAACTGTGGGTTCGCCTGATGACGAGAAATAATGGTAATAGGGAAAGCTCATACACACTCAAGTGTCAGCCCAATGCACTAGAATCAGTATCACGAGTATGGACAACGCTTCAGTTCACAGCAACAAACTCACTTGTATGTCCTGGACGTGACTGTGAATATTGCTACATGAATTGAAGTGGTGACAATTAAAAGACGCCGATATCGCCATGTTTAATACAGGATTGTTCTGTCGCTTTAAGTCTTAATATAGTTCAAGTGTGGAGCTAATTCATGTCGACCATTTTTTACTTTCTTCAAGACTATATTAAATTTAACACAAGGTTAGATATGAAGCATTTCAACAAGTGTGACCAAGAGAGAAATTCAGCTGTCATCCATTTCTTTTTGTATCCTCTATGTTTAGGTGGAATTATTTCAATTAAAGTCTGTTGGATTGATTCTCGCAACATGCCCTATTGTTCATCATCATCATCATCATCATCATCATCATCATCATCATCATCATCATCATCATCATCATCATCATCATCATCATCATCATCATCTTCCACTTCTGCCTGTCAAGCGTCGTGGGGAGGAATAATTTGCGTTCCAGCGCCCGGTGGGCGGCACTGGATAGTGTCATTCCGTGTGTTTGTACAATGTCTCTGATGTCATCAATCCATTTTCTTCTTGGACGTCCTCGTGGTCTCGTCGCAGATGATCTTTGATGTAAGGCCAGTGATGGTAGTTGATGGTGTTGCATTCTAACTACATGGCCAAACCACTTGATCGTCTGTCTTTCAATAAATGTGGCACAAGGTGTTGATCCCACAGTCTGTCTGATAATAGCATTTCTTACTCGGTCTCGAATTGTTAAGTTGGCAGCTCTCCTCAGGCATCTCATTTCGCAGGTGTTGATTTTGCGAAGGTGTAATTTGGATAAAGTCCAGGTTTGAGATTGGTAGCATAGGGTTGTTGTGAATATGCTGTTTATTATCTGTCGTTTTACGGACATGGGTATGTTTGGATGTTTCAGTAAGGGTGATAGTTGATATGTAAGTGCACTAGCTTTTTGACATCTGATTTCAATTTCTCTGTCCAATCTGCCATCTTCTGTGATCATACTTCCAAGGTATTTGAATTCTTTAACTCGTTTCAGAGTTGTGTTATTTATCTGTATACTTAGTGGGCCTGGTGATCTGCTAACTTGCATTACTTCGGTTTTGCATCAATAGTCTGTATTATCTCCATGATATTATATCTGTTCTTTACAGTAACATTGCACCTTTCATCTAACTGGATTGTCAAAGACCTCTTACGGCGCCTCTTACACGCCGATGGTCACGTCTTAGAATTTTGAGGTATTTCCTTTTATCAGAATTGCAAAAACTTGAAAACTGCATACATTTTACTTGGAAATTTCATATTCATGGGTGCCACCTTTAGTCATCCTCCATAGTAACGCGACGTAATCAGGCTATCCTCGATTGCAACGCAATATCAATACATACATCTGATGTACAAGATAATAGACCAGTAAGGCCGATTATACACGTTCCAGATCCCAAACGCAAACGCCCATATATCGATGTAATCAGAAATGGAACAATTGAACGTTGGCAAATCATCCCTTCATCGCGAAAACTGTATCAATGTTACTGGAAAATACTCAGTTCGTAGGTGAACTGTGACGTCATATTTCCCAAGTAAATTTTAATTCATTCATTCATTCAGTAGCATGTCCTTTGCAGAACCTCGCTCCATAACAACCTTCCGGAAAACTTCTCGATCACAAGCAAGATGTCCCGCGTCTGATACACCTATCTGGAGATCATCCGCCACATCCTGCACTCATCTTCTCTTTGGCCTTCCTCTTCCTCTCTTCCCAGGCATATACCCTTCCATTATTGTTCTCTCCAAACTTTCGTGACGTTTCAAGTGACCAAAATACTTCAATTTTCTGTTTTATCGTCTTTAATAGCCATCCCTCCTCAATATTCAACTCTTGAAGTATGGATGCATTTGTTCTTTTCTTTACCCAAGATATTCTTAGAACTCGTCTATAACATTTATATTCAAAGGCGTTTTTGCGCTGTTCAGCTTGTTTAGTAAGTGTCCATGTCTCACAGGCGTATGTTGCAATGGGAAAGATGCATGCTCTTAAAAGTCTAATTTTTGTAGTTCTGTCTGTCCCACTCCATAATTTATTCATCTGTTTTAGTCTTTGAAGAGCAATGGATAGTCGCCGTTTAATTTCTTTCATTGTGTCACCGTTATTGGTAATCAATGACCCAAGATATTCAACATTTTCCACCACCTCCAATTTTTCCCCCATTAATGTATATTTCTTTCTCCATAGTAGTTTTATCTGTATGCATTATCTTGTTTTTGCTATGTTAAGATATAAGTTGTTGATTTTCACTATTCAATTGGGTTGAGGCTATTAGGTTTTCTATGCCATTCTGTGTTGTGGATAGTAATACTGTATCATCAGCATATCGAATCTCTGGTATGTCATGACCGCCGACATTTAGGGCATCATATAGCTCCCTGTTTATATCATCTTCTTACATTTCTCATTATATTTTCGGCGTACAGGTTAAACAAATAGGGTGACAGCACACATCCCTGACGGACTCCTTGCTTGATGTCAAACCAATCTGATGATTTTAATACAGACGCCATAAATAAATTATTGCACCATACCCATTACTTGCATGGCACATTTCGCTGCATCTCGTCAGTGAGGACATATTTGGTTACTATGAGACCACACGAAGTTAGCTAGGACGTAGTAGGTTCAGAGACAGATGAAGTTACCGAGGACATATTAGTTTAACCATGTCTATCCACACAGCCTTCTGATACTGACGTTCATTCATGGCATGAAGTCAAACTGTCCAGCATCTACTCTCTTGGTTTCCTCTGCCTCTCTTCCCTTCAACCTTTCCCGTTGTGACAACATACTCCAGCTCTCTCCTTCCCATGATATTCCCAAAGAATGTGGACTGTCTTCTTTGGATGCGAGTAACCAGTTCCAGTGGCGTCACTGGGGTTGGTGTCACCCAGTGCGGTAAACTCTTGGTGTCACCCCTCTAGACTTTCACCATGGTCTTCTTCCGAGTGTTCCTGTACCATATATAATCGCATATAGTAATGTTTGTAAAATAAGTCAAAAAGTTAATAAGGACATAAGAAAGAAAACAAATTGAACAATATAACTTCAATACTTCAGGTAAAACATAAATAAAGAATTTCGACAAACTCGGACAAAGTTAAATTTTTGTTATTTTGCTATGTCTGCTTTGTCAAATTTGCAATTTTTTTATTTTGGTGTCACCCCTTGATGGTGTCACCCGGTGCGGCCCGCACTCCCCGCACCCCCCTAGTGACGCCCCTGACAGTTCTGTGAGTTCACTTCTTTCAAAATATCTTCACTGCTCGTTCTATCCCTGTGTGGCCTTCTTATCATTGTTCTCCGCGGGTTTTACATAATTCCCCACTTTTAGGGTAATTGTCAATGATTCGCTTCCACACATTAGGATTGTCTCAATGGAATTCTTACGATCTTTATTCTTCACCTCGATTGACAAAGAGACATTGCATAAAATATTATTTATCGAGTGAAATGCTGCCTTTGTTTGGGTCCTATTTTGGGTCTGTTATTTACGCGTACGTTATAGTGAGCAGGTTAGGGATGTGTTACAATGGCAGGTCACCAGACAAGCCTTGAAGATCGCCTGCCGTTCCGATGGTCATGAGGTCGAATTCCCCCCCCCCCCCCCATGAGTTGATATTGTTGTTAACTTGATTTTCCCCCCAAGTGGGCCAACCCTGATATAGTATCAGGAAATATTCCGGGAAGCGAAGGTGACCGGCGTCATATTGACCGCACCCCCTCGAGGGCTGGTCGGTCTGTACAAATATGGGGCCAGCACCATATACCCGCTGGGCCTCCACGCGTGTGAAATGGTCCTGTATTTTATAAAAACCATATCACCTGTAAGCTACCAGTGGTGGAATCTCATCTCATTGGCACCTTGCCGTCTTGACACGATAGTTTGTGCTTCAGAAAGCAGGTAGTACCGTCTACTGTTATACGGTAGCTCAGTCATATCTGACTAAGACCTGACACACCAGTCGTGGAATAGAGCCCGTTAAATTACCTGTTTCACTATATAATACAGTTAGTTGTATTTCCTTTACAGGATATCGCAGTCAACGCCAGCATGTTTGGGATGTTCGTGATTTCTTGGCAAGTTTACGTTCAGTAGTTTGGCAGCTGTGTTTCGAACGCGGTTTGTGGGATTACGAATGGGGTTCGTAAACCCATCATTATAGCGTCGGTTATACAATATATATATATATATATATATACTAGAAAGTCCGTTGTCTGGGGGGCGCAACACGAATGTAACAACGAGAAACTTAACAACACATGGAGAAGAGAATTACAGAGATAAATAATATCAGGAGGACATGGCAGGAGCTGTTAGACATAGCAACAGATAGGACAACTATTAGACGTAGGTCGGTTGAGGACATAAAGGACAGAAGAAGAAGATCAAAAAATGTATTCCCCTAGTGAATGTAAACAGAGACGCTACAAGTAACAGATTGCACGATTTCTTGCCTGGCATATTTCGCTGCATCTCGTAATGTTCATACTGCAGAGTTCTATATCAAGTAATGTGAACAATGAATGATCCACTGATTGAAATGTCATGTAAATGGTCGCTGTCATTGAATGATTGTGAAGAAGTTTATATCCACGAAGAAAGCTATACATGTTTATATCCACGAAGAAAGCTATACTATACATGTTATCTTTTCCCCATGAAATTTAAACACAAGACCTAACAAAAGTATAATATGGATTAGAAGAAGATTGTGAAAGCAAATAAACAAAGACTTATGACAGAAAACATCATTGAATTAGAAGATGTGCTTGAGGTAAACGTGCAGGGCACGGAATCAAGGCGAAGGCAGCTCTTGTATGCGTGTGTGGGGGGCATCAAGAGATCAATTGGGAAAATCCAGTAAGAGGTTGTTTGAAAGCGAGGGACACTAAATGCCACGGACTTATTAATCGCCTTTCAGTGTGAAGATGGCACTTAATGGAGATGACAGTCGGGCTATTTAGTCTTAAGAGCTTTGACAATATTAGAATTGGTTCGTGTATAAAAAAAAATAATAAACATCGTGGGCTCAGCTTCAACTGATTTCGCGTTACGTTACATCTGGTTTTGTCTTGGACGTCTCCGCATAGACAGTTCAATATTCTACCGGCTTGCCGGGCTTGTCCTATATTCATATTTAAACGCAAATCTCTCCTCACCAACACTTAAATAGACTATTTATCACATTTTAAACACACTATATCATCATTGGAAACATAATATTCAGAAACAATTTCCCGAAATTACGGTCAGTGGTGTTCACGCAGTCATTTTGGAACACACCTGCAACATCCACTGACATAAAAAAAAATGATATCCCCCTCCATTTTATTTCCACAGTGACACATTTCCTGGAAAGATCTGAACACAGACTCCTGACAGCAAGAGAAAACCACGCTATGTCACTGAACCAGTTTGTTGGAAAATGGGTGGAGGAAAAGAAGGAAGGGTTTCACGGTCTGGCTGCAGCTCTAGGTGAGTAACCAATCGTTCAGCTACATTTTCAATCAACCGAATCGGTGAGCTACATTTCCATCAACCCAATAGATCAGCTACATTTCCAATCAACCCAATAGATCAGCTATGTTTCCATCAACCCAATAGATCAGCTACATTTCCAATCAACCCAATAGATCAGCTATGTTTCCAATCAAACCAATAGATCAGCTACTTTTCCAATCAACCCAATAGATCAGCTATGTTTCCAATCAAACCAATAGATCAGCTACTTTTCCAATCAACCCAATAGATCAGCTATGTTTCCAATCAAACCAATAGATCAGCTACTTTTCCAATGAACGGAATCGATTCATCCATGAATTATCAGCAGCATGCATATATGTTTGCCCGTTCATTTACATATTGACGGTCCCTGTGTCTCTTTGTTGTAAGTCTATTCATTTATCCACCAGTTCAGACATACAGAACTACGTACTGTTTCACTCATCGGCTGTCCCTGTGTCTCTTTGTTGTAAGTCTATTCATTTATCCACCAGTTCAGACATACAGAACTACGTACTGTTTCACCCATCGACTGTCCCTGTATCTCTTTGTTGTAAGTCTATTCATTTATTCACCAGCCCAGGCATACATAATTACATACTGTATCACCCATCGAGTGGTCTGTCCGCACGTCTGTATGTTTGTATGAGTTCATTCATTCACACTCTAGATTACACATATATGACTACATATTGACCAGTCCATCGATCTAAATACCTGCCCGTCAACTTACCTAGCACCCTTAACGTCTATCTATTTTCTAGATATCAGTCTCATGTCTTGCATTTAATACATCAACAGGTTAGCTATCAAACAATCCATCCGTCCATCCATCCATCCATCCGTCCGTCCGTCCGCCCGTCCGTCCGTCCGTCCGTCCGTCCGTCTGTCTGTCTGTCTGTCTGTTTGATTTCAAATATCGGTAGGTTTTTAACGTGCACAAGAGACCTCCTGTTTTTCGCTCTTATCCGAGTAGACTAGGTAGCTACTCTCACTACCCAAGAGATGAGGGAGACGTGTTATCAGTAGATACTAATAATTCTTAAGAGGGTGGGCGGGGGGGGGGGGGAATTGCCAGCCGGGTAATACCCGCGGATACCGTGACCTCTCAGCCGCGGCCACCCCAACTTCAGCTACACTAAGACGTACACAACACGTTACAATGTCACCCATTCGTTCACGAACGTGCGTTCGCGGTATTCATAGTTCATGCCGCGTGGCATACCAATCTTGAAGTGACATTTTACCCTACGGTTTGAACTGGCACCACGTGGGCCGAGGCACTCAGCTCGTGGGA
>JACEFZ010010199.1:0-15421 GCA_014155875.1 Cepaea nemoralis | reverse complement strand
AGGTGGGGGTCGCTGCCAAATCACCCCAGCGTGTTTAAAAAACGGGTGGGGGCGAGTTTACAAACTGCTGAAACCCTTTTTACATTCTAGAATGTTTAGTTTAGTTTAGTTTAGTTTAGTCCCCGGGAAGGTTAACCCGGTCAACAAATGCCCGCAGAAGTCGGATGTGTCGGCCTAACGGCGCAAGAACGCAGCTCTGCTGTAAACAGGCACAACGCAATCACATCCGGAAAAAAAAAATACTCCGGATGAACGAAGAAGAAGAAGAAGTTTAGTCGATGGATCAACATCACGGCACACGGGTGTAACCCATAAGTGCTCCGTTCTCCTCCTAACTCAAACCTGAGTCTGGAGAAACTCAGCTCAGTGCATGAACTCCGTAGCACCGGCGAGGATCCTGAAATACTTTGGGTAGATTTTAACTTGAAATTTTGCCTGGGCAGCGCCGTTAGGCTACTCTTTTTCGATTTCCAACTGCCAAGGGGATTTTTTACACATGGGCGTCCGATCTCACTACCCAGAGACCAGGGGAAATATTACTAGAAGTCCACGTGAAATAAATCCCGGTATATTCTAAAATGTTACATGTCAAATTACACCCATCCTGAAACATCCAGCTATCCCGATGGAAATTAAGAAGAACATTATAAATGCAAGTTTTATACGAAGTTATGCTATCAATGCCGAACATGGGCACTTACTAAAGAACACAAAAGAAAACCCACTACTTGTGAAATGAGATGCCTGAGAAAAGCAGCAAACAAATCAGGAAAGAACCATATTAGAAACAAAGAGATCTACAAAACAGTTGGAGCAACACCAGTTGTTAAATTCATTGATAGACAAAGACCTAACTGGTTCGGCCACCTGGTGAGAATGAACCCAATATCGCCAGCAGGAAGAGCATACAACATGAAAATGAAAACATCCAGAGGCAAGGGAAAACCAAGAAAAAGATGGATCGACAGAGTCATCAACTTCTTAAAAACCCACAACATCTCAGCATACCAAGTACTTGAGTGAGCCCGCATTGGGAAGGTAACCCGGTCAACAAATGCCCGCAGAAGTCAGATGTGTCGGCCTACCAGTGCAAGAACGCAGCTCTGCTGTAAACAGGCACAACGCAGTCACATCCGAAAAAAAAGAAACTCCAGATGAACGCAGAAGAAGAAGAAGAAGAAGAGTGAGCCCTAGTTCGGAAACCATTCATCGAACAAGCCTCTGTGCCTAATGGTATAGGACAGTGAAGGACAAAAGAAAGAAAGACATTCTAGGCAATCAAATATGAGATGGGGTGACCGGTTGCTTTCCTCATTCATTGCCTTTTCTTCAAAAACATTCTGAAAATTGTCCGGCACCATTGTTATGTGGCTGGGTCCAGCCCAGAGCTACACTGGTGGGAAAAATTTGTTCGTGTCCCTAGTCGGGTTTAAATATTCAGTTCGATCTTGGCAGGCAAGAACAATAACCACTATGGCACCATAACTCCTACTGAGGTAGGAAACGAACCAATACACTTTATTTTCAAAGGGTTGCAAATTGGGCATGCAGGCTCATCTTACATTTTGCTCTTCCAACCACTCACCTTTCGTACATCAATTATCTATTCTGGATGTTACATTCACATAGAAAAAACATGTACAAATGAATGCTGTGAACATAATGCATATTACCAGGTTATGAGATGAATGTTATGGGATTAATATTCAGCCTTCTTTCATCTCTCTATTTCTCCTCTCTCTCGGGGGGGGGGGGGGGGGGGGGGGGGGTGTGTGAGAGAGAGAGAGTGAAAGAGTGAGAGAGAGAGAGAGAGAGAGGAGAGAGAGAGAGAGAGACGTGGAGAGAGAGGAGAGAGAGAGAGAGAGAGAGAGCTCATGAACTTCTGAGCATGAGGTAGATGGCTTAACCACTTCACCACGAAGACACAACCCCCCCCCCCCCCCCCCCCCCCCCCCCCCCCCCCCCCCCCCCCCCCCCCCCCCCCCCCCCCCCCCCCCCCCCCCCCCCCCCCCCCCCCCCCAACCCCTCAGGTACTGTAAGAGGGGAAATCACAAAGACATAATTACCACCACCAGGACAACATAACTGCCAGTGTCAGTCACATTAAGAGACTAGAAGGCCTTGAGGAGGTTGTGACAACCAGGAAGTTTACAGTTGTTAGAGACAAAGGTGAACAGAACAAGAAATTAACTCGAATGGGTGAGTAAAATGGCATGTATGCTGATTGGTAGCCAGACATCTCAAGAAAACAGAAGACATGCTTCCGGAAGAACAAGATCACCTGCACCTCTTGGTGTGATGTATTATCCTGTTTGGTTAGTTAGAGTGACAGTTCCCTGTGCTCTGTGTTTCACATGATATCATGAACACCAGCAGCTGTCAGAGTAGTCGGTGAAATATCAGACTGGTTTAAGATGCAAGGGGGAGTAAGACAGGGTTGCATTATCTCCCCATACCTGTTTAACATCAATGCAGAAAATGTTATGAGAAATGTAAAAAATGATGAGGCCATTTTGATGCATTTATAATTGGTGGAAGTCCTATTCCAGAATTCAGATATGCAGATGAGACAGTTCTCCTCTCATATAGTGCTAAGGGATTAGAAGTGTTAATCCTATCTGTCTAAAGTCACAGTGAACATGCAAATATTTTTCTAAATGTAAAAAAATACAAACTTAACATTCATTGATAAAACTACATACTCCTTGACTTGGGGACGTAATTTACAAGTACCTCTGAAGCCAGTGTGGCTTCGCATGATGGTGAGGGACACTGGAAATAGGAAAAGTGAATCCACACACAAAATTCAGTGCAGTGCACTAGAAGTGTGTATGTACTACGCTTGAGATCAAAGTGAGCAAGCACAAAAATAAAACAAATACATTATCAAAATTCACAATTAGCAATAAAGGGATTGAAAATATCACAAACATTGATTACCCTGGCTTCATAATCAACAAAAAATGGGGACTGCATAAAAAGCAGTTAAAAATAAACTGGCTGTAGCGATGCACAAGACAGAAGTCTGTGAAAGAAGATGATCACCTGCACCTCTCAGCATGATGATTATCTCTTGTTGTTATTCAGTCACAACTTTCCTGCGTTCTGCACTTCACAGATCCTAATGAACGTTGCTTGGGTGATCATGGAGGAGAGCGAAGAAGGATATTCTTCGTACAATACTTGGCATACAATTTTCATTGGTGTAGATCTGCTGTGTTGTTTTGCCATTCTGTTTCCTGTTATATGGTAAGTTGATATGTTTGTTTGTTTGTTGTTGTTGTTGCACTCGCTTGCTTTGAATTAAAGTGTTGTCTAAACATGTCCTACTACTTCCAGTAGCACTGGACTGATTTTTGCTTGTGGATTACTGTCATTTACTGCCAACATGGTACCTTGCGGTGTATGGCAGAGGGGTCTTTGAGCCTGAGAAATTAAGGCCGCCTGGCTAGTGCAGTCGCTGTGAACTGTGCAGGTTAGGATTTTCTTTTTGCACCTGACAGAAAAAAATCCCACACCTAACCGAGCTTTCCACATTACCAGTGTCCATCACCATCAGGCAAACCCACTCTGACTTCAGAGGTACTTGAAATATATGTCCTCAAGTCAAGGACGAGAAGCCTACATTTTAGTCCAACTGACCCGTGTAGGGGTTGAACCCGCTACCTTAGCATCAGCACACCGTATGTTTTAGAATGAGTGATCTTATCCATTCGGTCATGCTGACTTGTAAGTTGATGTGCTTATTAACTTTAATTGCTATACTGTGTTGCTGTTCCATTCCCTGTTGTATAGTGAAATACAAATAGAAAATGATTGTTGTCTATTGTGCATTCTTATTCTCTTCCATTTTGTATTTTAAGTTGATATGATTAATAACTTAAATTAGCTATATGATATTGCAATGACATTCCTCGTTGTAGAGTCTCTGTGGTGAAGTGGTCAAGCCATCTGCCTGTCTCCGAAGGTTGTGAGTTCGATTCCAGGCCGCATCCTTCGGTTCACTTGTGCATTTTTTCGGAGACTCCAGAGGGTCGTTGCTGGTGCTATAGAGTTTGTGCTTTGTGTGACGCTTTCAGCGCTGCGGAAAGAGACTGAGCCATATAGGATAAAAAACCCAGTGCAATGAAGTCGACTCTGTCGACTTTTAAGCGACTTTCCTCATTATATAGCATACTAAAAATGGGAACTGATTGTTGTCTATTGTAATTTGAAGTTAGTTAATATCCTTTACGGGACGTTTCAATCAACCCCACATGTTCTGTTGACTGTTGGTGATTTACCAGGCAGTTTTTTCATTCATTAGTTTGCCATTGCTTTCTGAACAGCCAACATTTCATCTCATCATCTCATCTCTTCTCTTCTTCTTTTTCTTCTATGTTTGTCCGGAATGTTGTTTTAGATGTAATTGTGTTGTGCCCATTTTACAGCAAAGCTGCGATATTTGAACCTTTCAGCCGACACATCGAACTTCTTCAGGCATTTGTTGGCCAGGTTACCTTCCCTGGATCATCTCATTTTATTCCTCATGTACCTTGTGGTGTCAAGGTGAAGCATAAACCGTGGGAGAGTGCCCATTTATTGGCTTAAAATATCTAGATTACCATGGTTGTTTACATGGTTGGTCTGATACCATCAAAATCAACACAAAGCAGCTTGCTTTCAAATATCCCCTAGCTGATTTTTAACCCTTGAATATATTTATATATATATGTATTAATTAAACTCTAAACTGATTAGAGAAATTAGACGTATACAGTCAAGATGTTTTGGGCACGTTATGAGAAGAACTAAACTGGAAAACTTGGTGATAACTGGCAAGATTGAGGGGAAAAGAACAAGGGGAAGGCAGACAGGTAAATATCTAGGTAGCTTGGCCACATGGCATAATCGAGACAAAAACAAAGCTGATCCACTACTCTAGTAATTGCGTGAGATGGCAAAACATGACTGCCAACGCTTATCGGCATAGCACATGATGATGATGATATTGATTTAACCAGTAATCCATGTGTTTGTTAGTGGTTTTTGTCAAATACAATCTGGCATGATTTGCTTATCCCTCGCCAGGTCCATTCGGCATCTACAAGAGGCTTCAAAGACAGACGGGAAAGCTGCCATTAATTTAAACAAGTTGAAACTGTTTAGACATTTTTATATTATGGTAAGCCATTTGACAGTTCTCATCAGAGATGGAATGACACAGTTTAGCAGATGGTAGTTAGTTGGTTAATTAGTTGGTCAGTTAGTTATATAATTTGTTATTAAATTAGTTAATTCGTTACTTAGTTAGCTTGTTAATTAGTTAGTTCATTAGTTGCTGAGTTAGCTTGTTAACTAGTTAGTTAAATAGTTACTTAGTTAATTAGTTGCACAGTTAGCTAATTAGTTAGTTAATTAGGTAGTCTGTTAGTTTATCAGTTAGTCAGTTGCTTTGCTATCTAGCTAGTTAGTTAAATAGTTAGCCTGTTACTTAGGTAGTCAGTTATTAGCTAGTTAATTAGTTAGTTAGTCAGTTACTTAGACAGCTAGCTAGTTAGTTAATTAGTTAGTCAGTTACTTAGTCAGCTAGCTAATTAGTTAATTAGTCAGATACTTAGCCAGCTAGCTAGTTAGTTAGTTAGTCAGATACTTAGCCAGCTAGCTATTTAGTTAATTAGTCAGATACTTAGCCAGCTAGCTAGTTAGTTAATTAGTTAGTTAATCATTTACTTAGCCAACTAGCTAGTTAGTTAATTAGTTAGTCAGATACTTAGCCAGCTAGCTAGTTAGTTAATTAGTTAGTTAGTCAGTTACTTAGCCAGCTAGCTAGTTAGTTAATTAGTTAGTTAGTCAGTTACTTAGCCAGCTAGCTAGTTAGTTAATTAGTTAGTTAGTCAGACACTTAGCCAGCTAGCTAGTTAGTTAATTAGTTAGTTAGTCAGATACTTAGCCAGCTAGCTAGTTAGTTAATTAGTTAGTTAGTCAGATACTTAGCCAGCTAGCTAGTTAGTTAATTAGTTAGTTAGTCAGACACTTAGCCAGCTAGCTAGTTAGTTAATTAGTTAGTTAGTCAGACACTTAGCCAGCTAGCTAGTTAGTTAATTAGTTAGTTAGTCAGATATTTAGCCAGCTAGCTAGTTAGTTAATTAGTTAGTTAGTCAGATACTTAGCCAGCTAGCTAGTTAGTTAATTAGTTAGTTAGTCAGACACTTAGCCAGCTAGCTAGTTAGTTAATTAGTTAGTTAGTCAGACACTTAGCCAGCTAGCTAGTTAGTTAATTAGTTAGTTAGTCAGATACTTAGCAAGCTAGCTAGTTAGTTAATTAGTTAGTTAGTCAGACACTTAGCCAGCTACCTAGTTAGTTAATTAGTTAGTTAGTCAGATACTTAGCCAGCTAGCTAGTTAGTTAATTAGTTAGTTAGTCAGATACTTAGCCAGCTAGCTAGTTAGTTAATTAGTTAGTTAGTCAGACACTTAGCCAGCTAGCTAGTTAGTTAATTAGTTAGTTAGTCAGTTACTTAGCCAGCTAGCTAGTTAGTTAATTAGTTAGTTAGTCAGTTACTTAGCCAGCTAGCTAGTTAGTTAATTAGTTAGTTAGTCAGACACTTAGCCAGCTAGCTAGTTAGTTAATTAGTTAGTCAGACACTTAGCCAGCTAGCTAGTTAGTTAATTAGTTAGTTAGTCAGACACTTAGCCAGCTAGCTAGTTAGTTAATTAGTTAGTTAGTCAGATTCTTAGCCAGCTAGCTAGTTAGTTAATTAGTCAGTTACTTAGCCAGCTAGCTAGTTAGTTAATTAGTCAGTTACTTAGCCAGCTAGCTAGGTAGTTAATTAGTCAGTTACTTAGCCAGCTAGCTAGTTAGTTAGTTAATTAGTTAGTTAGTCAGACACTTAGCCAGCTAGCTAGTTAGTTAATTAGTTAATTAGTTAGTTAGTCAGATTCTTAGCCAGCTAGCTAGCTAGTTAGTTAGTTAATTAGTTAGTTAGTCAGATTCTTAGCCAGCTAGCTAGTTAGTTAATTAGTCAGTTACTTAGCCAGCTAGCTAGTTAGTTAATTAGTCAGTTACTTAGCCAGCTAGCTAGTTAGTTAATTAGTCAGTAACTTAGCCAGCTAGCTAGTTAGTTAGTTAATTAGTTAGTTAGTCAGACACTTAGCCAGCTAGCTAGTTAGTTAGTTAATTAGTTAGTTAGTCAGATACTTAGCCAGCTAGCTAGTTAGTTAGTTAATTAATTAGTTAGTCAGACACTTAGCCAGCTAGCTAGTTAGTTAATTAGTTAGTCAGACACTTAGCCAGCTAGCTAGTTAGTTAATTAGTTAGTTAGTCAGTTACTTAGCCAGCTAGCTAGTTAGTTAATTAGTTAGTTAGTCAGTTACTTAGCCAGCTAGCTAGTTAATTAATTAGTTAGTTAGTCAGACACTTAGCCAGCTAGCTAGTTAGTTAATTAGTTAGTTAGTCAGACACTTAGCCAGCTAGCTAGTTAGTTAATTAGTTAGTTAGTCAGACACTTAGCCAGCTAGCTAGTTAGTTAATTAGTTAGTTAGTCAGATTCTTAGCCAGCTAGCTAGTTAGTTAATTAGTCAGTTACTTAGCCAGCTAGCTAGTTAGTTAATTAGTCAGTTACTTAGCCAGCTAGCTAGTTAGTTAATTAGTCAGTTACTTAGCCAGCTAGCTAGTTAGTTAGTTAATTAGTTAGTTAGTCAATTACTTAGCCAGCTAGCTAGTTAGTTAGTTAGTTATTTAGCTAATTAGTTATGTATATGTTCATTATACGTTCATTATATGTTCATAATACAGTTATTATACATAATATGATACAGCTTAGATATGTTCATTATGCATTCTTGATACAGCATACATATGGTCATTGAATTGCTAACTTATGTTCATAATATACTGTTAAAAAAAAGAAATGCAACATTATTGCAGTTTCAATTGCAAACTTGTACCAACATTTGATTGACTATGCTGATTCGCCCCCTGCAGTTGGTTCTGGCGATGCCGATCCGTTAGAACAGGACCTCTATAGGGTCTTCTAGCCCAAAGAACACCATCGTGCAGCCGGTTCCCTGACCATTTGATCTGAAATTCGACGAGCTCCTGGCATTGACTGGACTGTGGAGGATGCAGATGCAAATCGATTCCTAAGGTGACGCAACCGTATGAAGCGGTCTTTGGCAGCAGTTGTGATTCTGGGTCTTCCACTGCGCAGCCAGCCTGCCACTGAGCCAGTTTCTTGAAGTGAAGTTGCCTCCAAAGGCGACTAATAGTGCTTCTAACCACATTAAATTCTCTGGCTACTACACTTTGTGACTTTCTAGCCTGTAAACGTCCAATGATGATGAGTCGTTGTTCTGTAGTGAAATGAGCCATACTTGCGCATTGAATTTTCAACTGAATTTATTCGAGGAGCGTCAGTCTTTTATAGGCATTCAATAATATAGTCAGAGAGTATTGTGTTAGTAAGTTTCACGGGAACCTGTCACGAGCTATTGTCAAAAATGCTATTTTGACCTTGACCTCTTTCATGACCTCACGAATCATAAGGTGAGTACAATTCAGGTAACCACATGAAGTTAATGACCAGATGGACACAGTCAATAGGTTGACTGATGTCCAATCAGCAAATATCTTTTATAAAATCAATCATGTGCCATGCCGGAAAGCGTGGGCGGTCATGACTCGCCATTTCACTCGATCACCAGAGTCGTGGATCAGCTCAGTGTTCCTGTCCTGTCCATGCCACGTGGCCAAGCCATCCAGGTATTTTCCTCTCGATCTTCCTCTTGGTCTGTTCCCTTCAATCTTGCCAGTTGTCACTAAGTTCTCCAATCCATTTCTTCTCATAACATGTCCAACAAATTTTGACTGTCTACATCTAATTTCCCTAATCAATTTACGATTGTCATTTGTCTCCTGTAGTACATGGTCATTGGTTTTTCTGTCTGTCCATGGTATTCTTTGCATTTTCCTCAGAAACCACATTTCTGCAGCCATCAGATGTTTTTCAGCTTGACTGCTCATTGTCCAAGTTTCACATCCATACAAAAGAACAGGCTCTATGTATCCCCTCAACACTCTTTTTCTCGTTTCAATTGACATCTTTTTATTGGTCAGAATGTTTTTCATCTTGCTAAAGGCTCCTTTCGCCATGGCGATTCTTGTTCTAATCTCTTCAAGGCATCTCCCATCAGATGTTATGACTGTTCCGAGATAATTGTACCGATTCACTTGTTGAAGAATAGTCCCATTTACTTGTATATTACATTGTGGTATTTCGTTCTTCCTAGTGACTACCATAACCTGTGTCTTTTTACAATTTAATTCTAACCCCAGTTGCTCACTGTGTACAACAACCGCATCTACTAATTGTTGCAGATCCTGCGCATTGTCTGCAATCAATACTGTATCATCTGCATATCTAATGTTATTGATGTTTCGTCCTCCAATGCTGATTCCATTTATATCTTCTACATTTCTGAAAATATTTTCACTGTATAGGGAAAAAAGATCTGGAGACATTACACATCCCTGCCTAACACCTCTCTTAATAGGCTGATATTGTCCCACTTCATTATCAATCCTTATGGCAGCTTGTTGTTTCCAATATATGTTTTTTATAAGTCTAATGTCTTTCCCATCAATTTGTAGATCTGCAAGCATATCCACCATGTTGACATGTCTAACTCTATCAAAAGCCTTTGTATAGTCAATAAAGCACAGATGTTTATCCTTGTTTATTTCTATAGCACGTTCAATAACTGTTCGCAGCATATACACAGCATTTACTGTACCCTTTCATTCTACAAACCCACATTGTTCTTCCCCTATTTCAGGTTGTATTTTCTTCCTCTCTTTGCATGATATTCGTAGCAAAATCTTTGTGATGTGACTCATTATACTAATTGTTCTATGTTGATCACATTCCAAGGCTCCTGATTTCTTTGGGATTGCAATAAATACAGAGTTACATAATTCAGAAGGTATATCTCCAGTATCATATAATGTGTTCAGCAGTCTGGCGACTTGATCTATTCCATATTCTTCTAAAGCTTTAATCATTTCTGTTGTGATGTTATCTGCACCGGGGGCCTTGCCAGCACTTTTATAAAAGTAACACCAAAAATGTTGCGTTTCTTTTTTTTAACAGTATACATAATATGATGCAGCATGCATATGTTTATTGTACCTCTAACTTATGTTCATTATACGTAATGTGATACAGCTATATATGTTCTTTGTACCTCTAACTCATGCTCATTATATGATGGTTGCAATCTTCCGACAGGTAGTAGCGTACATATATTTCACAAGGATCATTGGATATCTGCTGCAGGTAAGCCACTTTAGAATATTTGATTTGCTTATTTCATGGGGATTTAAAGATGTAAGATTGATTTAATTGCACCAGTGTTAACCCATATGGCTCGGTCTCTTTCCTCAGGGCAGCCTACTGAAGCATCGCACAAAACACAAACTCCATAGCTCCAGCTATGACCCCCAGGAGTCTCAGAAAAAATTACACTCTTGACCCAAACGACAAAGTACAGAATTGAACCCATATCTTCAAAGTGTGAGGTTGGTGGCTTATCCCTTCACCACGGAGAGCCTTCACTTATTTCCCTTATATGAAGGGAAGCTTATTTTCCTTATTTGAAGTGAAGCTTGTTTGCACACAAAGCTTATTTCATGACTGTCCATAGGTTTCTCTTGTGTTCATTGAAATGGTTATTATCTTTATCATAGCATTAATTCATGTGTTATTTATTGTGCTAACGGATTAATTCACAGGTTATTTCCTGTGCTAATGCATTAATTCACATGTTATTTATTGTGCTAATGCATTAATTAAGAGGTTATTTATAAATAAATTATAAATGTTTACGTGACTGACAGAAACAATGCGTTTTGTCCGTTCTTTAACACACACAATAGCTATGGTGTCTTCATACTTTAATATGCATATAAAAGTATGAAGACACCATTGCTATTGATATAGCCAAGCCAGATTTGTGTTTAAAAAAAAGACATAATAGTTGTTTAAAATTACTATGATAGACAATGTAAATTACTATGGGTATATATGTGTTGTATATTTCATCTGCCAGCTTCGTGGCTTAGAGGTTATGACTTTTCTCCGTAATCTCGTATACTCTCGTGGGTAACATGATAACAGTGAGAAACAGCAGTGTTTCGAATCGCATCGGTAACTTACGGGGTATGTGAGCCGGCCGCTCAGAAAGCAATGGCAAACTACTGAGCGTAATCTTGCCAAGAAATCAACATACAGCTGAAAGATGCTGGTGTTGACAGCAATGTCCTATAAAGGATATGCAAAAAAAAAAAAAAATATTTCATTTGGAAGGATTTATCTTGTTGCTTTAGTTTATGCTGTGTGTCCTCTGTAGTATGCACCTGAAGAGATACAACAAAATATGCCAGGCAATAAATTATGCAATCTATTGTTTGTGTCTTCATTATTCAACGATCAGAAGTGTTCAATGCCATGGCCATATTACTGTGTCTTAGATCACTCTGCCATTCCGCTACGGTTGGATGAAAGATCTGTTTGAGGAGATTTTCCTGCTGGTGTTTTTCACCCTGACTGGGTACAAGTTCCGGCCGACCAGCGACAACCCCTACCTGCAGGTGCCACTGGACAGTGATGAGGAGGACATTGAGATGGATGAAGTGTGGGTATAGCTTGAGACCTTTTTGTGTGTGTGAGTGTGTGTATGTGTAAGAGAGAGTGAGTGAGTAAGTGTGAGAGAGTGAGTGGGTGGGATGGTGGGAGGGTGGCTGATGGATGAGTGCGTGTGTGTGTGTGTAAGAGAGAGTGAGTGGGTGGGTGGGTGAGATAGCGGGAGGGAGGGTGGTGAGTGCGTGAGTGGGTGTAAGCATGGGTTAGTATGGGAGTCTGGGTGTGGTTGTGTGAGCGTGTATTTGTGTAACAGTATGTAAGTGAATGTTTGAGTGTAAACATGAGGTTGTATGGGAGTCTTATGTGTGTAAGTGAAAGCATGAAGTAATATGGGGGACAATGAGTGACAGCGTGTGATAGTGTATTTGTGTCATAATATGTAACTGAAGTGTGTGTGTGAGTGTATGGGAATATGGGTGTATGAGGCAGTATGGGAATCTATATGTGTGAGTGTAAGCATGAGGTAGTATGGGAGTTTGTGTATGTGAATGTTAATACGGGATAATATGGGAGTCAGTATGTGATAGTTTAAGAGTATTTGTGTAATGGTATGTAAGTGAATGTGTGTGTTTGATAGTTTGACTGTGAGTGTGTGTTTGATATAGTATGAGAGTGTATATATGGAGAGAGAGAGAGAGAATAATTGTGTGTGTGTGTGCATATAAGAGAGAGAGTGCACGAGAGAGAGAGAGAGAGAGAGAGAGAGAAAGAGAGAGAGAGAGAGAGAGAGACCGAATAAGTGTATAAGTAAATGAGTTTGTAAGTAAGTGAGATTGACATTGTGTTTGTGTGTATTTTGTTCATCTGTTTGTTTGATAGACAGTGTGTGAGTCAGAGTCTGTCACATTTTGTGACATTCCCTTTGTATTTATCATCATCATGTGCCATGCTGATAGTGTGGGCAATCATGGATCACCACCTTCGACTGAATGGATCATTTTGTGTGTTGACTCCCTTTTGTGCCATGATACAAGACTGTCAAGAATATTCTCAATCTGTCTTCCTCTATCTCTTTTTCCGCAGATCTTTCCAACTGTCACAACATTTTCCAGCTTTTGTATTCTCATAATGTGGCCAAAAAATACTATGACTGCCTCTTTCCGATGTTTGTGATATGTTGTCTTTGTGACTCAACTTCCCTTAAAACATCCAGATTGCTAATTTTGGCTGTCCAACAAATTGTGTAAGATAATAATGCTTCAAATTTATTATATTACTTCATAAATGCTTATTTATTACTTTCCACAGTGTAACACATGTTAAACATCTTCACCTTCTATTTTTACAGAGTAACAAAATCTGGCAACACAGAAAGTGTTGTCAGAGTTAACCAAGGCAAGGCAGATAAGTCTGGTTCTACAAAACAAAGGGAAAGCAGTCATGAATATGACTGAAGAACAACTCTTGTAGGGAATCGAGAAAGACAGTATATCTGAGGGACACATTTTCACGTTATAATTGGGATATTATTATTATTATGTTTTGTTTCTTGCGTCAGTCTTCTAATCCGTACATAAAGATCTTAGAGTTAATATTGGGAAAATTAAAGCTGAAGTTTTTCTAGTCTGTTGTTTTCTAATGGAAGGTGCCAGTTTGTTGGCAACGATGCAGACAACTTTGACAGCATGGCACAAATGATAGCTCATAAATTGAAACAATACATTAGGAGGATAAAATTTGTGGAGGGGTGAAATCTTATCAGTACAAAGTGAATTTAGAATTAGAATTATTAAGGCGAACATGGAAATTGAAGTGTTATGGTTTTAATGGAAGATACCCATTTGTTAGAAAAGATACTGAAAAGCCTGGCATTGTGACACAGAAAGATATTGGTGTGTAAACTGATGATGCCCAGCGGGGGTACATTATTGACCATGCCAATTTCAAGGCACACGAAAGAGATAAAAGACAATCTATTTATTCATTGATGTTTTAAAGAGAATACAAATACATATATAAATAAAGAAGAAAATGTAGGCTTTTGAACTTAAATGTTACAGAAAAATTCTTAGAATATAATGGACCAAGAAGAAAAGAAATACTGACATTGTACCAGATCTGAATATGGAAAAGTGTCTTGCTCATAAACAGTATCATGTTGCGGACACTGAAATATTTTGGCCATATTAAATGGGACAGTGGCTGGGAGAGGATAGAGATGGGAGGCATGGTTTTGGTAGAAGAGGCTGGGGTGGACCTGCACGATGACGGACACTGGACATTGCAGACACTTCAGGCCTGAAAATCCTTGAGACGGGTTGATCCGTACAGAGATGGACACAGGACATTGCAGACACCTCAGGCGTGAAAATCCTTGAGACGGGTTGATCCATACAGAGATGGACACAGGACATTGCAGACACCTCAGGTGTGAAAATCCTTGAGACGGGTTGATCCGTACAGAGATGGACACAGGACATTGCAGACACCTCAGGCGTGAAAATCCTTGAGACGGGTTGATCCATACAGAGATGGACACAGGACATTGCAGACACCTCAGGCGTGAAAATCCTTGAGACGGGTTGATCCGTACAGAGATGGACACAGGACATTGCAGACACCTCAGGTGTGAAAATCCACGAGACATGTTGACCCATACAGAGATAGACACAGGATATTGCAGACACCTCTGATGTGAAAATCCATGAGACGGGTTGACCTGTACAAAGATGGACATAGGACATTGCAGTCACTTCGGCCATGACAATCCATGAAGCCTGTAAAAGGATTGAGAACAATGTCGGACGGCTGTGGTGAAATTGATGTTCTCCAAAGGGTCTGCTACAAGATGATGTATAAAATCGAGTAGAAATATCTACATTTAGCTCATTCTGTTCAGAACAAGTTGTCACACCAGGCTCATCATATGTAATTCAGTGTCTGCTGCCATCATCATCAAGTGCCCAGGTGCTTTGGTTTGGATTTGAAGCCTGGTAATCATCTGATTCGAGAGTTTGATTGAAATCAACTGCAAATAATTTGTAAACAGCCGCGTTGGTTCCGAAGGTGTGAGCATCAGTCGTTCAGAAAGCAGTGGCAAATTATTGAACAAAAAAATTCTGGTGTAGATTGCGACGTTCTGTAAAGGTCATGCAGCTAACTTGTAATAATCCAGTGGAAGATGTGACATGAAAATAAAGACAAAATTCACCTTATCCGAAGATATACACCATGAAAAGTTGAAATATGACGACGAGCATGAAAATCTGTTTTCGGAAAATTTTGTGTGGCCTATTCTTCTGTATGGGTGCTCAGACACAGAAGGTATTGGGTTCGATCTCAACATAGAACTAGAAATGTTTCCATGACCATTGCTTTCTTATGATATTGTGTGTGTGTGTGCATGCTTGCTTTGAACTCAAGTGTAGTCCATTGACGTTCTACTTCTTCTAATACACTGGACTGATGTTTGCTTTTAGCTTTCCCTATTACCAATGTCCCTCGCCGCCAGGCGAACCCACTTCGACTTCAGATTTAATTGTAATTTGCTTCCCTAAGTCAAGGACGAGAAGTCAACAACATTTAAATCCAACTGACTGGTGTGACCCGTTACCTCTGCATCAGCACACCGGATGTTTAACAATGAGGACTCTTGTCCATTCAACCATGCTAACCTCCATCTTTTGATATCACTTCACCCCCTGATCTCCTTGGTAGTAAGATGAGGTGCCTAGCCTTCTAGGATAAAGCCTAAAGACAGAAAGTCCTGTGTGCAAGTTAAAACTACCAAGGCAGGGAAG